>JAMPIV010007870.1:172500-312357 GCA_024509875.1 Oreohelix idahoensis | reverse complement strand
GTATCACTGGTTTTTGGAACTTGCATTAGTGCATGTTCTCAGGTGGGGAGATGTGTGGTGAATTTACCGTGATACATCGTTAAAATATCTCGAAATTATAAAGATAACGGGTAAGAATAACATTGTAGGAATAAAAATATAAACGTAAGATATTCCGTGACTTCTTCACCTACGAACGAGGTTCCTACCGGCCATTCCAAACTAACTAGTTAGACATATCAGACGAAACCGAGGAGATATAAAAAGGAAATTATAGAACTGAACACGTGTTTGAAACCTAAAGGAAGCAAAAGACGCAAGTTTGTAGTGTTAAGGAAAACATTCACGCCACTAGTTGACACAATTTAAGAAAATTGGTTAGAAAAACAACCTAAGCTCTGGTTAGAAAAACAGTTCATATCTTGGACGTATTACGGTACTTGGTTGTTTTAAGGGAGGTGAATTCAGCGGCAAACGCCGTGGATAAGGTTCGAAAGACAAATAGAGAGCAAATAAACGAAACCTTGAGAAAAGTAGGTTTCTTTAAATAATAAAAGTAATGAAAATAAAACCTAGCTAGTTTGATAGCCCATCTTGAGCAGAGAAATAATATACTTTTAATTATACAGACGGACAGATAACACGGATGATATTGACGAAAGAACCGTATTGTTCACATCAGACTAGGCTACCAGTTTTTTGTGCATACTTCACTAAAGCTCACATTTGGTGCGTCCTTGAAGACCTAGAAATGCAAAAATCAAACTGCAATGGTGAACTAGAGGGGCAAAGTCGGGAGATAGTGGCTAAAACCTAACTTAGAGGCAGGTTTATGGTAGGTTTCTTTGCATGAATGTTGGTCCCAATAAATAAGTGTAATTTGGGAAAAAAAGAAAAAGTGACTTCGACCGACGTACATTTGAAAACTTGAGATGTAATTTTGAATTTATTTTCAAAAATTAAAATTGAAACCTTAGTCGTCCGATCTGATTGGCCAACGCAATTTTTATCTTAGCAGAAAAGAGAACGGCACCATTTGTGTCCATTTTAAGGAAGACTGGTCCCAGTAACACAGTTCTTGTTGGCTATGTGGTTTTCCAGAATAATAAATAAAATTCAGTGGAAATCGCCCATAACTCTAGCCAGCAGCCGCTGAGTTTTGCTAGTCCCTAAGTAACTGGTTCTCAATTCTGAATGTAAGGCCAGAAAGCTTTATCTTGTTTATTAATTTTTGAATGATTGATACTGCCATGTCATGAGAAAGGATTACGACAAGTAGGCGCTTGCGCTAGGTCCCCCGCCGCAGTCCAGGGCCTCGAGGCAAACTCATACTAAATAAACACCTACCTCAGACTATGGAAGGATGATCGATTATTGACACAGTTGGGAACATATCAACCCACCTTATTTAATGAAGAAGGAAACTAATAACATATTTCGGATGCAATGCAGTCCTGGAACTTTGTACAAATTGATAACAACTATGTGAGATTTTACGTGTCAGAATGATCTGAATCATCTGTGGTAACTGTTGTTTTGTGGTGTGTGTTTAAGAGTCGGAGCGCTGAATAGTGTACGACACTTGGCGGGGTTCTTTCGTAATCAGGGAATTGGATTTTCTGATCTGTCATGGGACGATGAGCCAGCGTAATCGTATAGATTGTTTAAGCCTAGCGCAGTGTCTGTGACCCTGCTAATCATTTACTCCAGCTATATGAGAGGAAGCTGGGCACAAGAATCTGCTTGTGACTACTGTCATGTTTTACAGGCACATCTGTGTATAGGACTGCACGCCTGGCCTGCTGAGAGTCATGTACACTTTCACCATCAGGGTGCGGTGACTAAAGCATTCGGTACAGATCCGTTATCGATCAGGTCCGGATGTTAAAGTAGGCGGTGTCATGAACTAGTTTACACATAGAACTCACTCATAAAGATGACTACTGGCCCAACTCGGCCATCGCGATACTGGTGTTCACAGGACTTTGTAATACCATTAATATTAAGCATTGTAAATCGACTAATAGACTATGGGTACAAAAGTTATATTTGAAATTAAGTCTTGAAATCCGATATATGCTTTTCATAGATAAATACAGCGGATCGGGGGTTTGCTTAAGTGTCCTGGTCAATTTCCGCCGAGAAACATTTTGTTCAGAACTATAAGTTTTAAAAATTGTAAATTTAACTTAAACAGCACACGTGTTAGTTTCAGTGGAATTTGTATTAGATTGCCACAAACCGGGAGGGCTATTCATTAACGTCGGGAGTTATTTGCACATGGGGCGTGTTCCGAGGATCGGCTAATTGGTATTACCTACAGCATGGTCAAAGGGGGGTGTTTTTAATTCAAGGTACCCTCCGACTTTAACGTATCTACCAACTCATTATAGTAGAAAAAGTCTGTTTGAGGTCGAAAAGTGGTACAGAAAGGCCTCCTGTATACTGACCATTGTGTCGTTTTATCTGCAGGACCTTCACAGCTGACCTCAACATACACTAGGTAACAAATCAACCATACAATGGGGGCATCAAAGGACCCCTACGTTGTAATCAAGTATAAGTTTCCCAGCTCAACGCACTACCGCATATTAGGTGGAGCCTTGGGTTTCGATCATGCCTGAGCCGATTCGTAGTCCTATTTTAGAGGGGGAATTCGTCTTGTTAAACCCCCCCCCCCGGTGATCCAGTTTGAGCTACAGAGGTGAATACATCTCAATTCAGCTTTCTGTTGGCATTTCTAATAGCTATCTATTTACTTGCAGTGGTAGCCCCATAGTCAATTACTCCGTAGGGAGTAAGTGTTAGATGACTATCAGGGGGATACTAGGTCCACAGCATCGAGAGATGGTGAGCAGTTCTCTTCCTCTTTACCTTTTCCTTCCCTAACTCAATTTGCAATAGTCAGGTACCTGTATATTACAGCTAGCTAGGAGGGAGCATGTCCATACCGTGAATCGAACACGCACCTGTGCCGCTTATGGTTTCCAACGGGGGACTCTAACCCCATCTGTCATTTGAGGTGACTCCTAACGTGCAGAATATCTAACTGATGACTCTGGTTACCCCCTCCTGACCCCCCATCATTTAGTGCTCTCCCAATAGTAGTCCGTCATGTAACGTTCGTTAGTGCGCATGCGATGTTGACATCGCGAGGCTATTCTTTGGAACCCCTACTTGTATGGTTTTTAAATAGTGTTCTGTGTGCGCTTCGGGTTGTGTTCCCGCAGGCCCCCCCTCGGGCTCAACTCTGAAACTGGTGCAGTCAGTGGATCTAAAGGCGCGGATACGTGTCTTACCCACGTATTTGAGAGGATGGGGTTATGGACACTAGGGCGAGAAACGGAGGCTCCGGTACTGTTGCCAGTCATGCGGTGGGTTTTAATATTTATGAAGGTAATAAGCAGTTAGCAGGTGTACTTTCAGAGCTAAAAGACAGATAAAGCTGAATTAGGGGTGTTCGAGATGCGTAAGGGGGAAAAGATGCGTTCTGGTTTAACTATTTGAACATGGATTACAGAAGTAGGAAGACCCCCCCCCCCCCCTGAAGTAGAGAGGAGACCCCCCCCCCCTGAAGAAGTGTCGTCAAGTGCCCATCGTGCCGATGACAACGTGTGTGTCTGCCGTCTGGAATCGTTTGTCGAAGCACTGCTTGAAAGACCTATAAGTCGGACGGCATTCTGATTTGTACAGTAAGACGGCATACAGGGGGGTACTGAAGGCCTATGATCCTTGTGTGGAGTTCTTTTCCTTGATGTCAAACAAAAAGCATAGTAATTCAAAACGGGGTAAACAAAATTACGGGGCAATCTGATCTAAGTCCATCCTAGAAGGTCACCTAAAAGCTACTCAGGACGGTCTACTCCCCCGTTATGTTCGCGATCGGACAACTTACGCCTACTCCCTAGAAATACAGTATTTCTACAGGCGTCTAGTACTATGAAAGGCAAGTAATTATTTCAATGCTTACGAAACAGGGACCTTGCTCATCGGTAAATCCATTTCAGCTCAAAACCCCCGACTACGCTGTTCACCACAACCAGCTGACAGCCAATCTTATTGTGGACGTGAAGCAGGGAAAGGAGGCAAAGGGTAACAACAGAAAGGGTTACAGTAACACTTTATACGATGGGTAGTATTCTTAAGGAATAGGACTGTTCGTGTATTAGGTCATAATTGTTTATCAGTGGAACGTTGAGTATAATATACCACGTGACACGCACGTGCTCTCTCCTCGTCCCCCCCCCCCTTGGACGGTATCGCCATCCCGATCAAATGGACTCAAGAGGGTGGGAGAAGATGAGATTGATGTGTGTTGGGAAAATATTGTATATCACTACAAGGCAGCCACTTTTTCAAATCTCCAGGTTAAAGGAGAAATTGAGAGATTGAAACGCACATTGAAAAAAGACTGAGACAACACCTTGAAATTAGATGGTCTGTCGGAAGATTTGGCGTATTCTGTTCGGATCTGCGTTCAAGGGGTTAAGATTGTATGATTTATTGATTTACCAAGAGATTACTAACTGGCCTAACAGCTACGAGTTCACCAGTCATGTGGAAGGTAGTATATGACTTGCACATTGTTTGTGTGACACACAGTAACTAAGCTGCTGAATATCATTGAACGCATTAACAGAGTAGAGACCAGGGTAGCGCAGCGGTTTATGGCACTGGTGGTCCATATTCGATCCCCAGTTGAGGTGGATTTTTTAGCCCCAAACGCTTCCGGGGTCACCCATCCTCATGAATTGGGTACCATAGCAAACTCTGGGAAGGTAAGGGCGGCCGGCGTGGATTTTGACCACATGTACGGAAGGAGGTTATATGTTGAGATGAATGCTAGAGTAGAAATAGTATTCTCTCCAGAATGTTGAGGTACCATTGACAGAGAAGTACATGGTATCACTCGATAGTCACGGCGTGAAAGTATCTGGACGAAACTATCAGAGAACATCAGACTTAACTGCGTCCACTCCGCTATGTGAACATCCAGTATATAATAAAAATTCAACCAAACTCAGAATCACTATATTGAATGAAATCAAAGCAGTGAATACAATTTATATCCTCTTTATTTACATCTATCTAATTGTGTATTGTGTGTGACTGGTGGTGATACAAAAGTGTATATTATACAAAACCAAATTGGCCGATTCAATTACAGTTTTTTTGCAAGTTAAACGAAAAATCGTCATTTCTTTAACTCTTCCCAATTTATTGGTAATACTTCTTCACTGTCTTATTCACTTTATAAATTTCCACTATTTATACACGCAAATTGTCATCATAAAAACGTTGATTGACAGTTACACTTCTTGTGCACGATTGTCACAAATATCACTCATCCTGTTTTTATAAGCATGTTTATAAGGATTACGCTTTCATAGGCTCGTGCTTTCTACCAATCCAGCACTGCTGGGGCGATTAGCATTGATCCTTAGCAAATTCTTGATCAGTGACCCTGACTTTGGTTGACAAGTAGGAACCTGCAGATAATTGTAGGATATATGTGGCTATTTGTGGATAACAATTACCAACAGTCCTATTGAAGTGAGAGAATTTGTTTTTCAGAAGATGTATGCGTGAAAATCGTGATTATGATCATACATAGACAGGTGTCTACTGTGGAACATTTATTAAAATCAACTAATACAAAATAATATGTACAACACATCTATGGTAGGAGTAATCGTATCCCCCTGCCTGACACGTTAGCTCGGTAAAGTGCCAGTTCCTTAAGACGAGATTGAAAAAGCCCTGATAAAGATTTTGGTAGTCCTGAAAAAGAAGTGTTATTTAGTCCTGTGCTACCCTGATATGGACCTCATCACGTGGTTATATTTCGGTTCCAATCTTCACAATCATATCAAGCAAGGTAAATAAATTAATTAACCATGATACTTTCTACATAGAGATTAAACAAAATCCTGAAATAAAGTTGAATACTGTATTATTTTTTACATTAGTAACTTTAAATAACCCTCGCAGATCTAATGTAAGATCAGTAAAGACTGGCTTATGGATAACAGATCTGCCTGCGCATATAACAAGATATTCGGCCGGAACAATCGTTTCTCTCTCTCCAGCACGTTGTCCTTCCTGTCTTCCTCGCTGTACAAGTAATTGAAATCATTTCCGATCCGCCCTTATATACAGCTACCGGACTACAGGAAACAAGGGCTCGCAACTCCAGCAAACTTCCCAAAAAAGTTGTAACTTCCGGGGGTTGTGCTAGAGGTGTGATCAAACCTTGGTCTCGTGCATTCACCTCCCATTCAAGCCTTTGGAGTTATTATTTCCGATCTCCATGATTGAACCTTTATATCCATAGGTGTCTTCCTATAACTGTCCGTGTAACGATTTTATATTGAATTATAAATAGGAAAAACACAGATTTCATCATGCACGACACTAATTCCTGCAAAATTCATCACACTACTTACCTCCCTTCTGATTTCCTTGTACCTATCACATAAATGAAGATATTCCTCAAAAGGAGACCATTCTCATCCTTTGTCTGTCATCGCCGTTTCTCCATCCCCGAAGATCTAATTCTAACATCGTTTCGGACGATGAACTTCTCCTTATACAATCGCCGAAGAGTCCGTTCTATCTGACCGTGGGAAACCCCTTCGCTAATTGGCTGCTAGATACACACAGGAAAATACCCCTACATTCGTTTGTTCAGGGCAGAACACCTGGTGTCCCCTTTTCGTCTTCAAACATTTAAACTAGGCAATGCTAACAGCCGACAACCACATCACCGCCTGAGTGTACTGATGGCAAGAAAATATGGCCTAAACTATAAACACCAAATCTTAACGTCGGTGTAACCGGTATCCTTTACCTCTTTTTTAATAGAGTAGCAGTCTGTCATTGCAAAAAGTCTGTTTTTTGCCAATCTGCAAACAAACTACCACATTTTTTTGAGAAAAGAAAAAAAAACTGGAAACAAACAAATTGCACGGGAAACTGGGCAGCTGTGGTAACAAGCGTTGTGTGTAATACTTTGTTTTGTTGCTAAGTATGAGGTGCCCGGAAGTCACCTTCATCAGTGACCTTTTGCGTTTCCACGAATCCTGAATCTTTGGAGCAATGGCTAAAAGACATACCCTCCAGTCCTACGCCACCCTTTTCCTTTTCGAAGTAAATGTTTTTTCTTTGAACCTTGTTTTCGTAACATTCAAATTATTGCACACAATATAATCAGCCGAATTTTTAACTAGCTGCGCCATTTTTCGAATGCTTGCCAACGATGAATTTTTTTTTCGTTCAACGTGGACATCATGCAAATGAGAATTTAGTCGTTAATTCAACAGCTGTAGTAACATTTTTCGGTTTATTTGTTTATTACATGGAACCTTCGTTCGTGAGTTCCCAGGGCCTCTCTGAAGAGACAAGGAAACAATAGGACAATTATTCCACAGACATTCGTATTGGGCGACCAAAATTGAGGTTTAGTCTGGGATGCAACTTCATCATAAGAAACAATTGATATACGTAACCACCGTTGCAAATATTCTTTTGGGCAAAGTCTTCCCTCTACAACGTTGGCTCTGTGCTCTACTACACGGTTTTTCAACCTCTTTTGGCTCATAGGGCCCACTTCTGAGCTCACCCCCCCCTCTTATTTACCTCTAAGGCCCCCAATCATAGTTGCGTTAGCGAAAAAAAAGGTACTTTACCAGAAATATGGACTTACTGTCCTCCTAAAATAGCCATGCCCCCTTGACCATATGGGGGCCGACGCTGAAACCACAGGTAAACATGACATATTAGTGACACTGGATTCTTTAAAAATATCATTCTAATCAAAGTCTATAACAGTATTAAACTTTGTCACTTACAACAAATGCATTGTCATCATTTTCCTTATGTACCAACTCTGCTGCGCAGGTGATCATATTCTCCGCAACTCAATCTTCTCATACAATAAATGTTTTAAAAACTTTCTTTTTCCGTGCCCATGATGTTAAAACTCTCCAATAACTTCTTTTCCTCGTTCTCTATCTTTGTCTTTGTTAATGTTCTTTTTAACTGCGTATCGTCTCCTCGTAACATACCCCAAAGGAAAAGGACTACTGACATCTTAATTTGAAAATAATAACCTTCCTTTTGCGCACTAGCTTTTAGCAACATCCTCATTACTTGTTCTATCTGTCCTCATTGTTTTAATTCAACTTTGTTCTGATTACTACAACTCTTGTCGTTTCAAGAAATCCGTCATTCGTACATTTACAGTCTATAAAACTTTATCATAGCAGAAAAGGAGGTTTATACAGCAGACCTTATCTCCATCCGTCATTTAGCTCCCCAAGGAGGCATAGGCCTTTTTTTTTTTTTCCAACAACGTATGCCAAAAACTCTTCCCTGTCCCATTCATCTTTACCACAAGGTCTTTTCCACTTTGTCTTCTTCATCCCTCTCGAATTGTTGTCTATATAGTCCCTGCTTCTCCGTGTGTGTTTCTTTGTCTACCTCTATTACCTTGGGTATTCCAAAAAGACGAACTGCCTGGTAATGCTATTAAACAGGATTCCTCAACGTGTGTCATATCTCCAACGATAACAGCAGGGACATAGTCACGTGTCCGTCCCTGGGAGGTGGGGTCTTGAATGAGATCAAGAAAGAATGTGACTACTGCTTTCGCCAGGTAATTAATAACACTCGACCTAATGCGAGGTTGGCACGGACTAGATCACCCTCATCATGAAAACTAATTGCCCTAAAAACCACTGCTGCTAGAGAACCATATTTTTGTGTAAGGCTACAGCAAGAGGACTACCTACAGTGTTGGCCCCGTGCTCCACAAGGAGCAAACAAGAGAAATGATAAAACCATGAAAGTAACAATAAAAGCACACACCATATAAGATGAATAAAGAAACCTTCTCCGGAAACGACTCAACAAAACACATGAAAATCATTTCACCACGTGTTCGACTTCCAAACAAAGCAGGAAAGAGTGCATACTTTTTCTCATAAAAGACGTAACTCAAATCCCTCTTCCCCATCACACGTTTGAAGTATATAATATATCTTTTCGCCGATACACGAATCTAAACGGATCATTTGCCTTGATAGCTTGCAAATTTACTGAGTGTATCAAAAATGTCTCCCCATCCACAATTGACCTATTTCTTGATCCTCGGGACTTCTGCTTGTTTATTGCAGACACCGGCGCCATTTAAAATAACCTCTGCTGTTATTTTGAAATTAGGAAGTCATCTAGATCATGCAAAGATACCTTACTATACCACCCAGGTCTCGTGTCTAATAAGTCCGTTAAGAGATCATTTCGGTTAAAAAGGATGAGGCGGAGGGAATAGGAACAGGATTCTTGAAGAAATAAATACAGCTGAACGTGAATCAACACAGAAGACAGAAGGCAGCCAGATTTTTCGTTGGGTGCTAGTGTTGAACTAAACAAAGGCTTTTATATAAATAGCTTGAAAATAAGATCATGGATACAAGAAACGAGCGTGTGGTCTATGTTTGCTGATCGGGCGAAATGAAGTTAAGAAAATAAAAATAACAAAAATAATAATGGTTTCTTTTATTACCATTTATTTCAGTGAAAGTAAGAATCAAAGCAACGTATGTTTTATTGGTTAGAAATTTGGAGGAAAGGATTTTCTAAATAATGACAAAAAAAGATGAAACGCTAATTACGTCTTTCTTCTGTTACTTATTCCCCATTCATGAGTTCCCGGGGGCGTCTCTGAAGATACAAAAGACTGTTTCCTCGTTTTAATATGACGTTGTGCGACACTGGTAACCTCATCATGTAAATAAATTGTTGCCTGGAACCACACTGTCCTCTGTCCATTAAGTCCTTGTATATCTATCTCCCTGCCTACCTGCTGCAGCTGCGTGGTCATCGTCTGTCTGCCCGTCCGTCTGTCTATCATCTAAATTGTGCTTAACAAGAATTTTTAAAGGACTGTATAAGACAAAAAACTGAAACCGAAACAAAATTATGTTACAAGGGAACGCCTTACTAGATCACAGACAAATATATAACAGAACATTATGACAATACAGAAACAAAAGATGGTTAAGATAAATTCAACAAAAGATAGCCAGAAATCAGATACATCTCTACTAGATTTCGTCCTAACATTTACTAGGCTCCAATATAAACAATCAGTAATACAGCCAAAGTAGGAGAAACGACAATGAATTCAAATAAGAATACAAAAAAAAAAAAATAAAAAAAAGATAAAACGAACTTTCTTTGCAATTGGGAAATATAAGAAATCAAAAGAAATGACATTCACACGAAAATAAGAAAGAATCTTCGCCCTCAATAGCAAGACATATCCAGTAATATTGATGTGGATTAAGAGAGAATCAAAAATAACGATTGTTCTCTATGCAAACTCTACATGAATTCTACGACAACGAGATTTTTAACAACCTTTCAGCGCATGGATCATACCTAAGGACTTTTCCGATTATCAAAGGTATGGATTATGGTGGTGTGCAATTCACAGAAGAAACTTGATGTCATCTAGGTTACCCGAAAGAAAGGCATCAGTTCTTGAGACAATAGTTAGTAAAAAGGAATCAAAGTGTAACTAAGTGTAACAAGCTGTGTGTAAGATTTATATGGTCATCGTCATATGTATTATAGGCTTAAGATAAATTAAAGGCACCTAGTTCGATACCCGGAGACAGCAAGAGCTTAAAGTTATGAAAACCTACTTAAATCAGAAGTGTAGGAATTTTATGCATAAAAATAAAATAATACTTCTGTAAATCTCAAACCAGTAAACCCCCCTCCTATACATAAACTCGTAAACTGGTTAGTCTGATCGAGGGCTAACTACCTGTTAGTTAGATCGGATGAGCATATACAAATGGTTAGTAGACTCAAAGCTACGTCCTGAATAATGAGCTATTTGATGGCTAAATCCTGCATAATAAAATCGAAGGCTCCTCTTGGTAAGTGAGATACTGATGGCTAACCTCTAGTGATCAATTTACTACTAATGTTAGGGAACCAGATCGATTTCTTACTCCTGATATGTGGATAGGATGCTACTCAATGGTTATATAACCATGAGTATAGCTTACTCCCTCGGATAAGGATAGTGTACTCTCAATACGTCATTCGTGTGCTTAAGATTCTGTGCTCGTCAAAAATGAAATATCAGTTGTAATGGTAGAATCCATTACACCATTTCGCCGCTGTCCTGCATAGAGATTCATTTAATAGATCTCAGACTGAAATGATTACCCAACCATTATGTAATTATTTTAAACTGAAGTTGAATTAATGACAATTAGACCCTTATATTGAAATAGTCTTGTCATAATAGCTACGTGAGTTGATTGTATACTCTTTCTTGAGAGCTCTGAGATTTGTGTGTCTGCATAATAGGTGAACATATCTTACAGATAGATTAGAGTTGTCGCTCAATGTTATACTATGAAGATAAGTATTTCAGACCAAGTGTCCCCCCCCTCCCTCCCCAAGAATTTAAATTTTAAATAAATTGAATGATTAATAAGAAAATGTCTGCAAATAACATATACGTATATAATACAATAATTACGCTAAGGGATCCCTGAATTTACAAAATAGGATTTTGAACTACGTATGACTAGGCAATGTGGCACCATTCATTTCTAGCCATGTCTGCCCTACCCCCTTATGTCATTCAAGGCTGTTATTTCCATATGATTAGATAAATTAAATACTTCGTATCCTGAAATCTATGCGATGTCATCAGATGTAGTCTTAGACTGATTAGTCATGTAACAATAATGTGTTTCTCTTGATAACAAATTGGCAGTGAGTGATAATCACAGAGCACATCACGTTGTTACCACGTTACTTACTGATCATATTTACTGCAGATAGAGTCACTTTAATGGTAGCTCCAGTTTGTTTACACTGTGTTTGAATTTTGTGTAAATAAGATTATACAGTTTTCAAATATCCTGGTTCAAATATATTGTGTAAATCAGGACAGACAATTTAAAAGTGAAAATCACAAGTCATCATATTACAGATCAACCTCAAATAGCACAATAAATGCGCTTGTCCATATATATAAAATTATTAATCGCAATATATTATGTAGTGTTCTCCTACCTTTAAGGTTATATGGTAGATAATCACTAGGTTGTTGTTTTGAATCATGTCCATTCTGGAAAAGTTTATTTTCTATTTTGTCACCTTGTGGAACTATTAAATATATTCCCAGTTTTATTCACAGTTCATTATATCGTTCTTTTAAAGTCTGTCAGTTTGAGCTTTCAGGTGCCGAACGAGAACTTAACTGGGGTTAGTAGAAATGTATGTTGAACCTTTCCTATGCTTGCTTGACAATCTGTTAACCTGATTATGATAGGCAAATGGCCACTAGCATGGGCTCGCCAGTAAACAGGCAGATCTTGAAACTCAAATCAATTTGTCAAGCGTTGTATGGTACCACATTAAACGTCAGTCCCCAGGACCTCTGAAATGTGAAGGTATGCATCCTTCGTAATATCTAGCATACACTAATTAGTACCATCATGTTATGGACATTGTACATTACAAACAAAACAAAAGGATCATATCCTTATACAAACCTATGCCACCCATTTTTTTTTGATGTGACAATGTACACCATACAGTTGTGTCCACTTTCCAGCTTATAGTTGTGCATGGTGTGTGGTACTGTGCAATTCCAGCGGCTGTAATCCGTTCTTCCATATAATTGGATTGAGTGTTTAACTGCTCTATCCATTTATGATTGGTGTTTAATCACTTTAGACCTATATGTCTTGTAACTATGCTAACACCTCTCCTGACAGTCTATCACAGTGATGGATCAAGTCTTTAGGCTTTTGCCTAATGTTCGCTATAGACCCACTCATGTCCATACATATTTATTATTATTTCACATTCAATTTAAATATATTAGAAATAAAATTAAGGTTAATAAATGTCAAGCTTATCCACAATGTGTTCAATGAAATACACTGTGTCACAGAGAAATGACTGACACAGTTGTCGATCTGTCGTATTGCCCAGGCTGCTTATACCTTTGTATTTATCTATGCACAGCCATGCTCTCATCTATCACTGTTTATAAAAAGTTTTAAAAAATGGCGTCCCAATCTAACGCTTATTCTGACAATATCGTTTCAGTTAGCCAATCATCTTTAATTTTACAGTGGTAAACAGTCATTTTCAAAAAATATCATTCAAACCTTTTCCTACGTTACTTAGGCTATTTATGTTTATTCAAAGGTCAGCCAATAAATATTTAGTCCCCCTTCAAATGCCACCCAATCAGATTCACTGCACTATCCTAGCCTATCTGTCACCTACTTTTTTCCACCCAAAAATATGCGATCCAATCTAAGCAGATATGACTTGACCTGACAGTATCTCTGATCTCTATGTATTGTTTTATCAATATTTGATTAGATAAGGGACTATTTATATAACTAATAACATATTCTTGGTCAGCAAGTCTTCAGGTACACGAATATACAATTTTTAAGGGGCTATGTGGTTTGGTTCAAAATTCTATCTTTTTTTCTATGTTAGTTGTTTATTTTTAAACTACCTTTCGTTCATTCTTTTTCCATGTAATATCAAGCTGAATACGAGAGCTTAGGTCATTCATAATAAGAGCTTAACATGTTTACATGACCGAGGTGTCCACAATTCTAACTTTTTTTCATTGTATTTGGGAAACCCTACAGGCAAGGCTTGCCCCTGTGCTAGAGTTGGCTTTTAGTTTAAAATCAATGCGAAACGAATTAGCATTTCATCTATCCTTGCCCCTCCTCGTTCCACAATGCATTTTAGGCAAATATTTTCTTAGAACTAGAAAAAGTGGTTGTTTATGTCAAGGACGAATTGGAAAAATTGGGTACCGTTTTGTTCGGCTATTCGTTAGCAAATAATAATCTGAAGGCGTAGGCGATACCAACCGTTCTAGCAGAAAATTATTTTGCACTTTCTTATCTTTGCCTTTATGCCCTATATTGTTATATATTAATTTAGATATTGTATTTAGAAATTCACTACACACGTCCCCCCTTTAGAACAGACAATCATATGTCAGTTCCTATTTCCAAATACACATAGATGAATTTACTATCTATGCCTGGTGACTACTCTGATGTTCGTCATACGGATGTCTGCTTAAAAAATCAGCTCCCACATTAGTTTTTCCGGGAATATTCTCTATGGTAAACTGGAATGGCTGTAGAAGCAAAGACCAGCGTAATAATCTAGCATTTTCATGCCTTGCTTGTGACAGATACACGAGTGGTTTATGATCTGTCTGGATCTTAAATGATTTTCCATAAAGATACATCTGGAACTTTTTTATACCCGATATAACTGCCAGAAATTCTTTTTCCCTTGTTGAATATTTTTGTTCTGCTGTGTTCAACTTAAGGCTAGCATAAGCTACTGGGGTTAATTCCCCATCAAGTGAATTTGACCGTTGTAATAGAGTTGCACCCAAACCGATATTACTAGCATCCGTTCTCAGAATGAATTCTTGACTCAAGTCAGGTAATTTCAAAATAGGCCTGCTTGTGAGCTTTTCTTTCAATTCTTGGTATGCTAATTCACATTGCGCCGTCCAAATAATTCTATCAGGATTTCCTTTGCGCGTTAAATCAGTCAATGGAGCACATATGGAGTTAAAGTTTTTAATATATTTTTGGTAGAAACCACATAATGAGACAAAAGATCTCACATCTTTTTTTTTTGTTTGTGGTCTTGGTGCCTTTTTTAACTTCTCCAGGTTCTTGGGGTCAGGGGTCATGTTTCCCTGATGTACTGTGTGTCCCAAGAATTCTAGCTCTTTACATCCAACACAGCATTTCGTCGGTCTAGCTGCCAAATTGGTCTCTCTCAGTCGATCAAACAACATATTCAGAGAGTTAATGTGTTCCTCAAATGTTTCTGTTGCTATGAGAATATCATCCATGAAGTTGGTGATGCATGGATTCTTCAGGGGATCCAATAACTTTCTCATCATCCTCGAAAACACACTCGGTGCATTTTTCAGCCCGAATGGCAACATATTAAATTCATAATGTCCTTCCGAGGTGCTAAAGGCTAAATAAGGTTTGACTTCCGGCTTTACTGGAATCTGATAGTAGCCTTTACTCAGATCCACTTTAGAGAAATATTTAGCTCTATTCAGCCTGGCAAACAGCTGATTTGTATCAGATAATGGATCCACCTGACCTTCTGTGACAGCATTCAGTTTCCTGTAATCTATACACAGCCGGTGTTCTCCAGAGGGTTTGCTTAACAGAACCACACTGGAACTGTAGGGAGATTCACTGTGCGAGATGATCCCTTCTCTCAACAGATAATCTATCTCCTCCCTTAAAGCTTTTTCCTTAGCGAACGGAATCGAATAGGCTCTCATACAGATGGCTGTTGGGTCTAGGAGTTTCATATCATACTCCAATAAATTTGTATGCCCCGGACGGTCCGTTAACACATCTGTATGATTATTCAGAACCTGTTGAACCCTCTCCCTCTGATTTTCCGTTAAGTGTGTGCACATTTTTACCTGTGCAGCCGTTTCACAGGGATGTAAAGGATATTCATGAGAAGTGAGTGGTTCCTTTTTCATCTCCATTGCAACAGACAAGGTCAGTAGGTGTGTCTCTTCCTGGTTTTCTCTGTCCAGATATTTCTTCAGGAGATTCACATGATAGATTTTCTCTTTCCCTTTCTTATCTATCTTATAATTTGTTATAGACACCTTCTCTAGAACTGTATATGGACCTTGCCATCCAATTTGCAATTTATTCTGGCTGCCGGGCAGAAGAAGGAGCACCTTCTCTCCCACAGCTAATTCTCGATCCTTCGCTTTCTTATTGTAATAGGCAGCATGCTTTTTCCTGGCTTGTCTCAAATTTTCATTGGCAAGTTTCCAGCCAGTTTTAAGACGAGTGGTCAGCTCGTTCACATATTGATATGATGAGGTAATATTTTCTTCTGCCTTTTCATCGGTCGAGGTCCTTAACAAGGCTTCCAAGGGATCTTTTATTGGCCTTCCAAATAACAATGTTGCCGAAGCCATACCGGTTGAACTATGGGGTACCTCCCGGTAGGCAAACAGAGCGGCGGGAAGGTACTGATCCCATGTATCTGGTTTTTCATGTGCCAACTTCCTCAGGATCGACATGAGAGTCCCGTTAAATCTTTCCACTTGGCCATTTCCTTGAGAATGATACGGGCTACAATGAAAGTGTTTGGCTTGAAAGATCCTGAATACTTCTTCTGTTAGTTTCCCCTTGAACTGAGAGCCATTATCAGTCAAGATTTTGTTGGGAAAGACTAACCTGGTGAAGATTGTGAGTAATGCCTCTGCTACATGCTTCGAATCAATTGATGACAGGGCTACCGCCTCTCTCCACATAGAACAAGTGTCCACCAGAGTCAGAATGTAACTGTTCCTCCTCCTGGTCCGAGTGAGAGGTCCCACAATGTCCACGGCAACTCTTTCAAAGGGGGTTCCCACTATGGACATTTCCCCTAGAGTTACTGGAGCAGTCCAATGCTTTTGAGCTACCCGTTGGCACTCTGGACATGATTTTACATATCTCTTTATGTTTTCAGTTATTCCTGGCCAGAAATAGTGACAAGCTATCCGCTGTCCTGTTGCGCTGATCCCCATATGACCACTGAAGGGGATCGCATGCCCTAGTTCCAACACTTTAGTCCTATATGAATTTGGAAGGACCAGCTGTCCGTGACCATTGGATCTATTTCCAGCCTTCTTATATATCAATTTGTTCTTCATATAGAAATCTCCCTTGCCTGGGGGTGTATGACATTTGGGAATTTCTTAAAACAAGGCTTGAGGGTCTT
Organism: Oreohelix idahoensis; assembly: GCA_024509875.1. Classification (NCBI taxonomy): domain Eukaryota; kingdom Metazoa; phylum Mollusca; class Gastropoda; order Stylommatophora; family Oreohelicidae; genus Oreohelix; species Oreohelix idahoensis. The sequence goes on along the minus strand of JAMPIV010007870.1, from coordinate 295,518 downwards.
ATCCTCCGCCTGTGCCTTCTGTCGCATAATGCGATTGGGATTCGATATCTAGGTAATCAAAAACGACTAAAGTATCTGCTTAGAAACTAACACAGATCACCAACCCGAAGTGAAATACGAGAAATATTTTCGACCGAAGTTGCTTGAAGGAATAGCCAATCAGCGCAAAGTCACGGATTCACGCAAGATGGCCGACCAAGCGCATAAATACGCAGGTAGTTGGAAGTGAAGAGACACACACGAACTGAAAGAACGCAGAGGACAAAAGGAGAGAGCTAGGCACGTATTCCTTCACCTTTGAGTATTTGTGCTGGTCTGCCTTTGCCAGAAGTAGTCCTGTTAGTATTTCCGAAAAAGACCAGAGGGTTTCGGTCGTACATATAGACATAAGCCAGAAGTGAGAACCCAAGTGTTATCCTGCATAGCGACACGGAGCACTACAGCTGGTCTACCTGGTTGTGCTGGTATCCCTACTACATGGGAAGATCAGCCGAGTCTATACAGTCGTGTGGAGCTCACCAACATTGTCACCCATCATTTAAGGAGCACTCAGTTAAGTGCAGAAACAGATGAACATTCGATCAATGTATATGTAAAGAGTCGAGTCATATGAAGAAAAAGACTGGTTAACGTTTGTGTCAGAAAAGCAGAGACACTGCAATTCAGTTAAAGTAAACTAATATCACTGTGATTTCTCTGGATATTGTGTAAATATAAAATTCCTATTCATATAGCATTCCTATCTATTTCAAGAACAGAAGATAATAGAATCATTATAAATAAATTGATTTTAATTGTAACTTGAATTTTGTTAATTTCATAAATTTACTATTGAGTTCAATTTGAATTTCATTGTTATTTAAAGCATAAGATAGTTATTACGAGAAGACACTCTAGGCTCTTGATCTTCTTATTACCACCGGACCAGGGGTCTTTACTGCCTGACTATCATTTGTGCTATTATTCACCAGTGCTCATTTCTGAGACTGGGGCATATTGTGGAGTTCATTATTCTTTATTGAACTATCATCGACTGTCATCAAGACAAAAACCACTATAATACCATCTCGTTACACTGGGGGCTCGTTCGCGGGATATCCTTGATAGTCCTTTGCCAAAACGCTATCTTCTTTCTTAGAAATTTTTTTTTGAATTTTTTTTCCCAACAGTGGAAAAATATATATATAAAATAAATAATAATATCTAAATAATTTTCTTGTTGAAGTACCATTGAGTACAAATAGACAGACTCTCACATAGATTGTAACAATATTCATTAATTAAGTTTAATTTAATTAAGCTTGAATTAATTAGTTGAGTAAGACTATTCACCCTCTCAACAGCAAGACAATGGCTGATCTGGTAAAGGTTAAGTCTGCCATTATGCAAATGGGGAAGGATTTGGGCCTAAGTGGCGATGCTCTTATCCAGTATGTCACTGTGGAAAGTGATAAGTATATGGACATTGAAGCTAAGAAATTGGAAGCCGAAAGGGAGACCAAGAAGCTTGAATTAGAAGCTGGAAGAGAAACTAAGAAAAGGGAAGCTGAAGAAAGGAGATTAGAGGTCGAGAGAGAGGAAAGAAGGATTCAGGCTGAAAGTGAACATGAGTTGAAGTTAAGACAACTGGAAATTTAGGCAACTGCAAGTATAAATGGTAGCAGTTCTCCTCACTCTGATAGTAGCTCTAGCCAAGGTCCTCAAAAGGGTGCTATGAACTTCCATTTGGATGCTTTTATGGAGAAGGACGATTCTGTTGAGGCCTACATAGACAGGTTTGAGCGACTTGCTTCATCATATGGCCTAGAGAAGGAAAAGTGGAATGTTAAGCTCTCTCAAGGATTGAGGGGTATTTCTTATGAAGTGTTTTTGAAACTACCCAAAGATGATCAGGAAAACTTTGAGGCTCTGAAGCAAGCATTGCTTGTTTGCTATGAGCAAAACTCAGAGGCTTATCGTAAGAAATTCCGAACTGCCTAGAAGGAGGCTGGAGAAACGTACCAACAATACACAACTCGGTTGGAAACTTACCTACTGAGATGGGGTACACTTGGAAATTTTTCACAAGATTTCGAGGGACTCAATGAAATGATTCTGATAGAACAACTTTTAGATTCCATGACCCCTGAAACGAAGAAATTTCTGGTATAAAACAGATGGGATAGGTTGGAAGACATAATCAAATATGCTGAAAGTCACCAATTGGCACATTCTCTAACACAAGGAGCAAAAAGGAAACAAGGAGAATTTCTCAAGAAGCCTCACAACCACTTCGAGCAGGACGAAGACGAACCCACTCGAAACCACTTCCATAAGACCAATCACCGAAACCATCAGCAACATGAAAGAAACCCTCTGGAATACGATAAGAAACCTTCAAGAAAGGAAGAGAAATGGTGTAAGACTTGTAGAATGAGCAACCATATTACTGCAGAGTGCAGAAGGAAAACCCCTCCTTATTATGCTGCATGCTTACAGGTGAGGACTTCTGATAGGAAGGAACTGACAGTGATTCAGAATAGCCTCCATCACCCACCTACACAGGAGATAGTGACTGTGAATGGCAAACCAGTCACAGGAATGTATGACACAGGTTTGTCCTATGACGCAGTCGTGTGTGCATCTCTGGTGCGCCCTGAACAAATCACAACAGAAACAGTGGATATTCAAGGGCCACTAAAAGGAGCAGTACCCCTAACTTTGCCCATAGCGAAGATTCAAGTCAGTTGTCGCTATGTGGAAGGGGAAATAAATGCAGCAGTACTAGATGATCCCTTCTATCCCCTGATGTTGGGACGTAGATATGTTTTTTTGGGAAATCCTATAAAACCTGAGGTTGCGGAAGACACCCGGACCAGGTCAGGCTCCCAGAATAGAGAAGGGAACACTCATTCAAAAATTCACTAAACTGAGATGAAGAAGGCTCAAGCCCAAGATAGTACATTGAAGCCTTGCTTTGGCAAATTGCCAAAAACCCATAACCCTCCCAGAAAAGGGGATTTCTTTATGGAACATGGACTCTTGCACAGGAAAGCTGGCAGAGGGCCAAACGGCCATGGGCAGATTGTTGTACCATCCACTTATAGAAACAAGGTTATAGAATGGGGGCATATTGCTTCTTTGAGTGAACACCTGGGTAATCGTGCCACAAAACAAAGGATAGCCACCCATTACTACTGGCCAGGTATTACTGAGGACATTAACTGGTATGTAAATTCCTGCCCAGAGTGCACCAAGGTAGATCCAGTGCATCAACGTAAGCGATATCACAACAGATCTACTGGAAAACCAGCGACCATGGGTATTCTCGGTATTGGCACGAGAGGGGAGAAGAAATATCCCAGACAGTCTAAAATACATGCTGAACACCAGGAGCTGGATTTAAGGAAACAATCCTTTTGCCAAAATCGAATGTCCCGGAAATTCCGAGGGAGACCCGCAATAAAATCTCATGCAAAACATGGCTGTAACTTTTTAATGAATAACACAGACCCTAGTTCATCATGCTATAGAGCAAATAGTAAATCATCTGTTGAGGACCCAACCGTAAGAGCGTGGATGATCAATCGAACGGGCAAAAGAGAAATAGAGAAGATAAATAGCTATCAAAGAAACCAGAAGTTGGGAGCATATTCCTTCTGTAGGCATCCCACTGATCAGGTTCAGGATAGACAGAAGAAAACTAACCACCAATAGCCATGATTACAACGATATCGTTCCCAAATTTAAGCTCGAGATATCTCTCGCTTAGAAAACGGGGGGACTATGTCGCATAATGCGATTGGGATTCGATATCTAGGTAATCAAAACTAAGTAAACACCGTCGAAACATGTGTAATGCTAATTAGCTCGACCAATGAAACGAGAGTTGCTATACGGAGATCTTCTAGGCATAACAATCGGGTAGGGAGGAAATCTGTGTTCGGACCACGCAGAAAAAAATTCATTTAAAATCAACTGACTGACCGATGGCAATTTTACTTCACTGAGTCATAGAGGGAGAGTAGACCCAGGTGTGGATATAGCCAGGAAGACAATGTCTTTTATAATTATGGGGATATGATCACCCAAGTGGGTCAAACAGTTCGGAAAATGATGAAAAGTGCGGTTTAAAAATTCATAGAAAAAGGAAGGACAGACGGATCTCGGAAAGATTGATATTGAAGGAAAGCCACATGTTGTCCGATTAAAACGAGATATCTCAAGAGGCAATAGCTTTTGTAAGTAATGAGAACGACTAAAGTATCTGTTTAGAAACTAACACAGATCACCAACCCGAAGTGAAATACGAGAAATATTTTCGACCGAAGTTGCTTGAAGGAATAGCCAATCAGCGCAAAGTCACAGATTCACGCAAGATGGCCGACCAAGCGCATAAATACGCAGGTAGTTGGAAGTGAAGAGACACACACGAACTGAAAGAACGCAGAGGACAAAAGGAGAGAGCTAGGCACGTATTCCTTCACCATTGAGTATTTGTGCTGGTCTGCCTTTGCCAGAAGTAGTCCTGTTAGTATTTCCGAAAAAGACCAGAGGGTTTCGGTCGTACATATAGACATAAGCCAGAAGTGAGAACCCAAGTGTTATCCTGCATAGCGACACGGAGCACTACAGCTGGTCTACCTGGTTGTGCTGGTATCCCTACTACATGGGAAGATCAGCCGAGTCTATTAGTCGTGTGGAGCTCACCAACATTGTCACCCATCATTTAAGGAGAGTAAAATTGCCATCGGTCACAGTCAGTTGATTTTAAATGAATTTTTTTTCTGCGTGGTCCGAACACAGATTTCCTCTCCCTACCCGATGTTATGCCTAGAAGATCTCCGTATAGCAACTCTCGTTTCATTGGTCGAGCTATTAGCATTACACATGTTTCGACGGTGTTTACTGTGTTTTGATTTCGTAGATATCGAATCCCAATCGCATTATGCGGACATTTCAATCCCCCCGTTTTCTTAAAGCGAGAGATAAATCTCGAGCCGTAAATTTGGGGTTTTGATATCGTTGTAATCATGGCTATTGGTGGTTAGTTTTCCTTCTGTTTCTATCCTGAACCTGGATCAGAAATGGGGATGCCTACAGAAGGAATAACCTCCCAACTTCTGGTTTCTTTGATAGCTATGTTATCTTCTCTATTTTCTCTTTTGCCCGTTCGATTTGGGGATCATCCACGCTCTTACGGTTGGGTCCTCAACAGATGATTTACTATTTGCTCTATAGCATGATGAACTAGGGTCTGTGTTATTCATTAAAAAGTTACAGCCCCCCATGTTTTGCATGAGATTTTATATTGCGGTCTCCCTCGGAATTTTCCGGGACATTCGATTTTGGCAAAAGGATTGTTTCCTTAAATCCAGCTCCTGGTGTTCAGCATGTATTTTAGACTGTCTGGGATATTTCTTCTCCCCTCTCGTGCCAATACCGAGAATACCCATGGTCGCTGGTTTTCCAGAGATCTGTTGTGATACCGCTTACATTGATTCACTGGATCTACCTTGGTGCACTCTGGGCAGGAATTTACATTACCAGTTTATGTCCTCAGTAATACCTGGCCAGTAGTAATGGGTGGCTATCCTTTGTTTTGTGGCACCATTACCCAGGTGTTCACTCAAAGAAGCAATATGCCCCCATTCTATAACCTTGTTTCTATATGTGGATGGTACAACAATCTGCCCATGGCCGTTTGGCCCTCTGCCAGCTTTCCTGTGCAAGAGTCCATGTTCCATAAATAAATCCCTTTTTCTGGGAGGGTTATGTGTTTTTGGCAATTTGCCAAAGCAAGGCTTCAATGTACTATCTTGGGCTTGAGCCTTCTTCATCTCAGTTGAGTGAATTTTTAAATGAGTGTTCCCTTCTCTATTCTGGGAGCCTGACCTGGTCCGGGTGTCTTCCGCAACCTCAGGTTTTATAGGATTTCCCAAAAAAACATATCTACGTCCCAACATCAGGGGGTAGAAGGGATCATCTAGTACTGCTGCATTTATTTCCCCTTCCACATAGCGACAACTGACTTGAATCTTCGCTATGGGCAAAGTTAGGGGTACTGCTCCTTTTAGTGGCCCTTGAATATCCACTGTTTCTGTTGTGATTTGTTCAGGGCGCACCAGAGATGCACACACGACTGCGTCATAGGACAAACCTGTGTCATACATTCCTGTGACTGGTTTGCCATTCACAGTCACTATCTCCTGTGTAGGTGGGTGATGGAGGCTATTCTGAATCACTGTCAGTTCCTTCCTATCAGAAGTCCTCACCTGTAAGCATGCAGCATAATAAGGAGGGGTTTTCCTTCTGCACTCTGCAGTAATATGGTTGCTCATTCTACAAGTCTTACACCATTTCTCTTCCTTTCTTGAAGGTTTCTTATCGTATGCCAGAGGGTTTCTTTCTTGTTGCTGATGGTTTCGGTGGTTGGTCTTGGGGAAGTGGTTTCGAGTGGGTTCGTCTTCGTCCTGCTCGAAGTGGTTGTGAGGCTTCTTGAGAAATTCTCCTTGTTTCCTTTTTGCTCCTTGTGTTAGAGAATGTGCCAATTGGTGACTTTCAGCATATTTGATTATGTCAAACCTATCCCATCTGTTTTCTACCAGAAATTTCTTCGTTTCAGGGGTCATGGAATCTAAAAGTTGTTCTATCAGAATCATTTCATTGAGTCCCTCGAAATCTTGTGAAAAATTTCCAAGTGTACCCCATCTCAGTAGGTAAGTTTCCAACCGAGTTGTGTATTGTTGGTAGGTTTCTCCAGCCTCCTTCTTGGCAGTTTGGAATTTCTAATGATAAGCCTCTGAGTTTTGCTCATAGCAAACAAGCAATGCTTGCTTCAGAGCCTCAAAGTCTTCATGTTCCTCTTTGGGTAGTTTCAAAAACATTTCATTAGAAATACCCCTCAATCCTCGAGAGAGCTTAACATTTCACCTTTCCTTCTCTAGGCCATATGACGAAGCAAGTCGCTCAAACCTGTCTATGTAGGCCTCAACAGAATCATCCTTCTCCATAAAAGCATCCAAATGGAAGTTCATAGCACCCTTTTGAGGACCTTGGCTTGAGCTACTGTCAGAGTGAGGTGAACTGCTACCATTTATACTTGCAGTTGCCTGAAATTTCCAGTTGTCTTAACTTCAACTCATGTTTTCTCTTTCAGCCTGAATCCTTCTTTCCTCTCTCTCGACCTCTAATCTCCTTTCTTCAGCTTCCCTTTTCTTAGCTTCTATCCCACCTTCTAAATCACGCTTCTTGGTCTCCCTTTCGGCTTCCAATTTCTTAGCTTCAATGTCCATATACTTATCACTTTCCACAGTGACATACTGGATAAGAGCATCGCCACTTAGGCCCAAATCCTTCCCCATCTGCATAATGGCAGACTTAACCTTTACCAGATCAGCCATTGTCTTGCTGTTGAGAGGGTGAATAGTCTTACTCAACTAATTAATTCAAGCTTAATTAAATTAAACTTAATTAATGAATATTGTCACAATCTATGTGAGAGTCTGTCTATTTGTACTCAATGGTACTTCAACAAAAAAATTATTTAGATATTATTATTTATTTATAATATATATATATAGTTTTCCACTGTTGGGAAAAAAAATTAAAAAAAAAATTTCTAAGAAAGAAGATAGCGTTTTTTCTAAGAAAGAAGATAGGAGGACTATCAAGGATATCCCGCGAACGAGCCCCCAGTGTAACGAGATGGTATTATAATGGTTGTTGTCTTGATGACAGTCGATGATAGTTCAATAAAGAATAATGAACTCCACAATATGCCCCAGTCTCAGAAATGAGCACTGGTGAATAATAGCACAAATGATAGTCAGACAGTAAAGACCCCTGGTCCGGTGGTAATAAGAAGATCAAGAGCCTAGAGTGTCTTCTCGTAATAACTATCTTATGCTTTAAATAACAATGAAATTCAAATTGAACTCAATAGTAAATTTATGAAATTAACAAAATTCAAGTTACAATTAAAATCAATTTATTTATAATGATTCTATTATCTTCTGTTCTTGAAATAGATAGGAATGCTATATGAATAGGAATTTTATATTTACACAATATCCAGAGAAATCACAGTGATATTAGTTTACTTTAACTGAATTGCAGTGTCTCTGCTTTTCTGACACAAACGTTAACCAGTCTTTTTCTTCATATGACTCGACTCTTCACATATACATTGATCGAATGTTCATCTGTTTCTGCACTTAACTGAGTGCTCCTTAAATGATGGGTGACAATGTTGGTGAGCTCCACACGACTGTATAGACTCGGCTGATCTTCCCATGTAGTAGGGATACCAGCACAACCAGGTAGACCAGCTGTAGTGCTCCGTGTCGCTATGCAGGATAACACTTGGGTTCTCACTTCTGGCTTATGTCTATATGTACGACCGAAACCCTCTGGTCTTTTTCGGAAATACTAACAGGACTACTTCTGGCAAAAGCAGACCAGCACAAATACTCAAAGGTGAAGGAATACGTGCCTAGCTCTCTCCTTTTGTCCTCTGCGTTCTTTCAGTTCGTGTGTGTCTCTTCACTTCCAACTACCTGCGTATTTATGCGCTTGGTCGGCCATCTTGCGTGAATCCGTGACTTTGCGCTGATTGGCTATTCCTTCAAGCAACTTCGGTCGAAAATATTTCTCGTATTTCACTTCGGGTTGGTGATCTGTGTTAGTTTCTAAGCAGATACTTTAGTCGTTCTCATTACTTACAAAAGCTATTGCCTCTTGAGATACCTCGTTTTAATCGGACAACATGTGGCTTTCCTTCCATATCAATCTTTCCGAGATCCGTCTGTCCTTCCTTTTTCTATGAATTTTTAAACCGCACTTTTCATCTTTTCCGAACTGTTTGACCCACTTGGGTGATCATATCCCCATAATTATAAAAGGCATTGTCTTCCTGGCTAAATCCACACCTGGGTCTACTCTCCCTCTATGACTCAGTGAAGTAGAATTGCCATCGGTCAGTCCGTTGATTTTAAATGAATTTTTTTCTGCGTGGTCCGAACACAGATTTCCTCCCTACCCGATTTTTATGACTAGACGATCTCCGTATAGCAACTCTCGTTTCATTGGTCGAGCTAATTAGCATTACACATGTTTCGACGGTGTTTACTTAGTTTTGATTACCTAGATATCGAATCCCAATCGCATTATGCGACAGAAGGCACAGGCGGAGGATAAGACCCTCAAGCCTTGTTTTAAGAAATTCCCAAATGTCATACACCCCCAGGCAAGGGAGATTTCTATATGAAGAACAAATTGATATATAAGAAGGCTGGAAATAGATCCAATGGTCACGGACAGCTGGTCCTTCCAAATTCATATAGGACTAAAGTGTTGGAACTAGGGCATGCGATCCCCTTCAGTGGTCATATGGGGATCAGCGCAACAGGACAGCGGATAGCTTGTCACTATTTCTGGCCAGGAATAACTGAAAACATAAAGAGATATGTAAAATCATGTCCAGAGTGCCAACGGGTAGCTCAAAAGCATTGGACTGCTCCAGTAACTCTAGGGGAAATGTCCATAGTGGGAACCCCCTTTGAAAGAGTTGCCGTGGACATTGTGGGACCTCTCACTCGGACCAGGAGGAGGAACAGTTACATTCTGACTCTGGTGGACACTTGTTCTATGTGGAGAGAGGCGGTAGCCCTGTCATCAATTGATTCGAAGCATGTAGCAGAGGCATTACTCACAATCTTCACCAGGTTAGTCTTTCCCAACAAAAATCGGGGAAACTAACAGAAGAAGTATTCAGGATCTTTCAAGCCAAACACTTTCATTGTAGCCCGTATCATTCTCAAGGAAATGGCCAAGTGGAAAGATTTAACGGGACTCTCATGTCGATCCTGAGGAAGTTGGCACATGAAAAACCAGATACATGGGATCAGTACCTTCCCGCCGCTCTGTTTGCCTACCGGGAGGTACCCCATAGTTCAACCGGTATGGCTTCGGCAACATTGTTATTTGGAAGGCCAATAAAAGGTCCCTTGGAAGCCTTGTTAAGGACCTCGACCGATGAAAAGGCAGAAGAAAATATTACCTCATCATATCAATATGTGAACGAGCTGACCACTCGTCTTAAAACTGGCTGGAAACTTGCCAATGAAAATTTGAGACAAGCCAGGAAAAAGCATGCTGCCTATTACAATAAGAAAGCGAAGGATCGAGAATTAGCTGTGGGAGAGAAGGTGCTCCTTCTTCTGCCCGGCAGCCAGAATAAATTGCAAATTGGATGGCAAGGTCCATATACAGTTCTAGAGAAGGTGTCTATAACAAATTATAAGATAGATAAGAAAGGGAAAGAGAAAATCTATCATGTGAATCTCCTGAAGAAATATCTGGACAGAGAAAACCAGGAAGAGACACACCTACTGACCTTGTCTGTTGCAATGGAGATGAAAAAGGAACCACTCACTTCTCATGAATATCCTTTACATCCCTGTGAAACGGCTGCACAGGTAAAAATGTGCACACACTTAACGGAAAATCAGAGGGAGAGGGTTCAACAGGTTCTGAATAATCATACAGATGTGTTAACGGACCGTCCGGGGCATACAAATTTATTGGAGTATGATATGAAACTCCTAGACCCAACAGCCATCTGTATGAGAGCCTATTCGATTCCGTTCGCTAAGGAAAAAGCTTTAAGGGAGGAGATAGATTATCTGTTGAGAGAAGGGATCATCTCGCACAGTGAATCTCCCTACAGTTCCAGTGTGGTTCTGTTAAGCAAACCCTCTGGAGAACACCGGCTGTGTATAGATTACAGGAAACTGAATGCTGTCACAGAAGGTCAGGTGGATCCATTATCTGATACAAATCAGCTGTTTGCCAGGCTGAATAGAGCTAAATATTTCTCTAAAGTGGATCTGAGTAAAGGCTACTATCAGATTCCAGTAAAGCCGGAAGTCAAACCTTATTTAGCCTTTAGCACCTCGGAAGGACATTATGAATTTAATATGTTGCCATTCGGGCTGAAAAATGCACCGAGTGTGTTTTCGAGGATGATGAGAAAGTTATTGGATCCCCTGAAGAATCCATGCATCACCAACTTCATGGATGATATTCTCATAGCAACAGAAACATTTGAGGAACACATTAACTCTCTGAATATGTTGTTTGATCGACTGAGAGAGACCAATTTGACAGCTAGACCGACGAAATGCTGTGTTGGATGTAAAGAGCTAGAATTCTTGGGACACACAGTACATCAGGGAAACATGACCCCTGACCCCAAGAACCTGGAGAAGTTAAAAAAGGCACCAAGACCACAAACAAAAAAAAAAGATGTGAGATCTTTTGTCTCATTATGTGGTTTCTACCAAAAATATATTAAAAAACTTTAACTCCATATGTGCTCCATTGACTGATTTAACGCGCAAAGGAAATCCTGATAGAATTATTTGGACGGCGCAATGTGAATTAGCATACCAAGAATTGAAAGAAAAGCTCACAAGCAGGCCTATTTTGAAATTACCTGACTTGAGTCAAGAATTCATTCTGAGAACGGATGCTAGTAATATCGGTTTGGGTGCAACTCTATTACAACGGTCAAATTCACTTGATGGGGAATTAACCCCAGTAGCTTATGTAAAAAAGTTCCAGATGTATCTTTATGGAAAATCATTTAAGATCCAGACAGATCATAAACCACTCGTGTATCTGTCACAAGCAAGGCATGAAAATGCTAGATTATTACGCTGGTCTTTGCTTCTACAGCCATTCCAGTTTACCATAGAGAATATTCCCGGAAAAACTAATGTGGGAGCTGATTTTTTAAGCAGACATCCGTATGACGAACATCAGAGTAGTCACCAGGCATAGATAGTAAATTCATCTATGTGTATTTGGAAATAGGAACTGAGATATGATTGTCTGTTCTAAAGGGGGGACGTGTGTAGTGAATTTCTAAATACAATATCTAAATTAATATATAACAATATAGGGCATAAAGGCAAAGATAAGAAAGTGCAAAAGAATTTTCTGCTAGAACGGTTGGTATTGCCTACGCCTTCAGATTATTATTTGCTAACGAATAGCCGAACAAAACGGTACCCAATTTTTCCAATTCGTCCTTGACATAAACAACCACTTTTTCTAGTTCTAAGAAAATATTTGCCTAAAATGCATTGTGGAAAGAGGAGGGGCAAGGATAGATGAAATGCTAATTCGTTTCGCATTGATTTTAAACTAAAAGCCAACACTAGCACAGGGGCAAGCCTTGCCTTAGGGGTTTCCCCAAATACAATGAAAAAAGTTAGAATTGTGGACACCTCGGTCATGTAAACATGTTAAGCTCTTATTATGAATGACCTAAGCTCTCGTATTCAGCTTGATATTACACGGAAAAAGAATGAACGAAAGGTAGTTTAAAAATAAACAACTAACATAGAAAAAAAGATAGAATTTTGAACCAAACCACATAGCCCCTTAAAAATTGTATATTCGTGTACCTGAAGACTTGCTGACCAAGAATATGTTATTAGTTATATAAATAGTCCCTTAACTAATCAAATATTGATAAAACAATACATAGAGATCAGAGATACTGTCAGGTCAAGTCATATCTGCTTAGATTGGATCGCATATTTTTGGGTGGAAAAAAGTAGGTGACAGATAGGCTAGGATAGTACAGTGAATCTGATTGGGTGGCATTTGAAGGGAGACTAAATATTATTGGCTGACCTTTGAATAAACATAAATAGCCTAAGTAACGTAGGAAAAGTTTGAATGATATTTTTTGAAAAGACTGTTTACACTGTAAAATTAAGAATGATTGGCTAACTAAAAAGATATTGTCAGAATAAGCGTTAGAGGGGACGCCATTTCTAAAAAAATTTTAAACAGTGATAGATGAGAGCAGGCTGTGCTTTAAAATATAAGTTATAAGCAGCCTGGGCAATACGACAGATCGAAACTGTGTCAGTCATCTTCTCTGTGTGTATTTCATTGAACATTGTGGTAAGCTTGACATTTATTAACCTGTATTTTATATAAAAATTGAATGTGAAATAATAAAATATGTATGGACATGAGTGGGTCTATAGCGAACATGAGGCAAAGCCTAAAGATTGATCCACCATGTGATAGACTGTCAGAGAGGTGTAAAACTACAAGAATAGGTATGATGGTCATAAAGGAGCATAACACCTATCCTATTATATGGAAGAGATTACAGCTGGAATTGCAGTGGCGTTGTAACTATTAGGGAAAGGAATACTGGTGTACATTGTCACATCAAAAGAAAATGGTGGCATAGGTTTGTATAAGGATATGATCCTTTTGTTTGTTTGTAATGTACATGTCCTTAACTGTGGACTATTAGTGTATGCTAGATATTACGAAGGATGCATACCTTCACATTTCAGAGGTCCTGGGTACTGACGTTAATGTGGTACCAAACGCTTGAAAATTGATTGATTCAAGACTCTGCCTGTTTACTGCGAGCCCATGCTAGTGGCCATTGCCTATCAAACAGGGAACAGATTGTCAAGCAAGCAGAGGAAAGGTTCAACATACATTCTACTGCCCAGTTAAGTTCTCGTTCGGCACCTGAAAGCTCAAACTACAGAACTTTAAAAGAACGATCTAATAACAGTGAATAAAACTGGGACAAATATTTAATAGTTCCACAAGTGACAAAATAGAAACAAACAATTCCAGAAGGACATGATTAAAACAACAACCTAGTATTACCACCAGTATTACCTTAAAGTAGGAGAACACTACATAAATATATTCGATTAATAATTTTATATATATGGACAAAGAATTTATTGTGCTATTTGACTGATGTAATTGATTATTGTGATTTCACTTTTAAATTGTCTGTCCTGATTACAAATAAATTTGAACCAGGATAATAAAACTGTAAAAATCTTATTTACACAAAATTCAACCACAGTCTTAAATAAGATAGCCTTTTAAAGTGTCGTTGGTATGTTATTGTGGTGGTAATGTGTGCTGTTGTGAATAATAAACTATTTGTTTGTATGTTTGTTAATTATTGTGCTTCACACTCTACATTCATAACCCTAGACACAACACGAAGTCATTTAATATACTAATATAGATACATTTTGAATGAGATAAAGGGGGTGGTAGCGGAAAGGCACCCTGAAAAGTTCACAATCCTATTGAGTAAATTCAGGGACCTTCATAGCTAATCTCATTTATTATAATACTAATACATAACAACAATTCATAACATCAAAATCCACCACAGTTTTTATTTGGGGAGGAGGGGGGGAGGCTTGGTTTGAAGGACCATCTTCATTGTATACGGACAACTCTATCATTGCACTGATCTCCTCCTTTAGATCACACAAGGAGGATCTCAGAACAGTGCACGAACTCCGTAGCACCAGCAAGCATCCCAATGTGGGCATATAGGAATCACACAGTCTGTGAATATTTTTGTGGTGGGTAGGTTTTCTGATTTTTGTAATTCTTGCCAGGACAGCGGCCGAATGGTCTAATATTTACGATTTCCAACTGCCGAGGGCATTTTTAACGTGCGCAACTAGCACACGGGACCTGCTATTTTGTCACCCTTATCCGAGAAGGCTAGCCATCCGATCTCCCTAACCAGGAGTAGCCATCCGATCTCACTAACCAGGAGTAGCCATCCGATCTCCCTAACCAGGAGTAGCCATCCGATCTCACTAACCAGGAGTAGCCATCCGATCTCACTAACCAGGAGTAGCCATCCGATCTCACTAGCCAGGAGTAGCCATCCGATCTCACTAGCCAGGAGTAGCCATCCGATCTCACTAACCAGGAGTAGCCATCCGATCTCACTAACCAGGAGTAGCCATCCGATCTCACTAACCAGGAGACCGAGGAAGGAGGGGGGGGGGGGGGGGGAGAAGTATGATATCATTAGGACCACTGATTCTGAAAAAAAATTTCCATAAATTATATTCACTCTACCGGGAATCGAACCCGGTACCTTTAGAATTCTTAAGCCACTCCCGTTCATTCAATCTTACCTGTTGTTACCATATTCCAGTTTTCCTCTTCTCATAACATGCCCCAAAGAAGTGGATTGCTTCTTTCTAACTTGTGAAATAAGTTTCTTTTGTGAATTGGCCTCTTTCAGGACATCCTCTTTTTTTTTTTTTTTTTTAGCTGTCCATGGTATATTTTAAAAATTCTTGTGTAAAAACATGTGAGTCTATACAGTCATAATCGTTATTTTTGTTTTTCTCCATATTTCACATCCATACAACTGGACTGTCTTGCTATTTGAGGCGAAGATTCTTTCTTATTTTCGTGCTGAATTTCATTTCTTTTGATTTCTCTATATTTCTCAATGCAACGAAAGTTCGTTTTATCTTTTTTTTTTTTTTGTATTCTTATTTGATTTCATTGTCTGTTTCTCCAACTTTGGCTGTATTACTGATTGTTTATATTGGAGCCTAGATAAATGTAGGACTAACATCTAGTAGAGATGTATCTGAATTCTGGCTATCTTTTGTTGAATTTATCTTAACCATCTTTTGTTTCTGTATTGTCATAATGTAATGTTAAATATTTGTCTGTGATCTAGTAAGGCGTTCCCTGTAACATAATTTTTGTTTCCGGTTTCAGTTTTTAGTCTTACTACAGCTCCTCTTAAATTCTTGTTAAGCACAATTTAGATAGATAGACAGACGGACGGGCAGACAGACAGACTGACACGCAGGCATGCAGCAGGTAGGCAGGGAGATAGATATACAAGACATTAATGGACAGACGGACAGTGGTGGTTCCAGCAACAATTTATCTTACATGATGAGGTTACCAGCTGGTCGCACAACGTCATATTAAACGAAGAAAAAGGTCTTTTGTATCTTCAGAGACGCCCCCGGGAACTACACTGAATGGGGAATAAGTAACAGAAGAAAGAACGTACATTAGCGTTTCACTTTTTTGTCATTATTTAGAACAATCCTTTCCTCCAAATTCTAAACCAACTAAAACATACGTTGATGTGATTCTTACTTTCACTGAAATAATTGTAATAAAAGCATCCATTATTATTTCTTGTATTTTTATTTTCTTAACTTCATTTCTTCCCATCAGCAAACATAGACACACACTTTCGTTTCTTGTATCCATAGATCTTATTTTCAAGCTCATTCTATATAAAAGCCTTTGGTTCAACACAGCACCAACGAAAAATCTGGCTGCCTTCTGTCTTCTGTGTTGATTCAGTTCAGCTGTATTTATTTCTTCAAGAATCCCCTTTTCCTATTCCCTCCGCCTCCATCCTTTTTACCCGAAATGATATCTTACGGACTTATTCAGACACGAGACACTGGGTGGTATAGTAAGGTATCTTTGCATGATCTAAGATGACTCCTAATTTCAAAATAACAGACAGAGGTTTATTTTAAATGGCGCCGGTTCTGGCAATAAACAGCAGAAGTCACGAGGATCAAGAAATAGGTCAATGCTGGATGGGAGACATTTTGATTCCACTCAGTAATTGCAGTATCAAGGCAAATGGAATCCGTTTAGATTCTTGTATCGGCGAAAGATAATTATATACTTCAAACGTGTGATGGGGAAGAGGATTATTTGAGTTACGTCTTTTATGAGAAAAGTATGCACTCTTTCCTGGCATTGTTTGGAAGGTCGAACACGTGGTGAATGATTTACATGAGTAATGTTGAGCTCGTTTACCGGAGAAGCGTTTCTTCATCTTATTTTGTGTGTGCTTTCATCTGTTAACTTTCACTGTTATTATCATTTCTCTTGTTGGCTCCTTGTGGAGCACGGTGCCACCACTGTAGGTAGTCCTCTTGCTGGTAGCCTACACAAAAAATATGGTGTCCTCTTGCAGCAGTGGTTTTTGGGCAATTTGTTTTCCATGATGAGGTGTCTAGTCCCGTGCCCAACCTCGCATTAGTCGATTGTTATGACATACCTGGCGAAGCAGTAGTCACATTCTTTCTTGATCTCATCAGAGACCTCCCAGGGACGACACGTGACTATGTCAGCTGTATCGTTGGAGATATGACACACGTTGAGGAATCCTGTTAATAGCATTACCAGGCAGTCGTCTTTTTGGAATACCCAAGGTAATAGAGGTAGACAAAGAACACACGGAGAAGAGGACTATAGACAACAATTGAGAGGATGAAGAAGACAAGGAAAGACCTTGTGGTAATGATGGAATGGGACAGGAAGAGTTGGCATACGTTGGTTGAAGGCCTATGCTCCTTGGGGAGCTAAATGACGATGAGATAAGGTCTGCTGTATAACTCCTTTTATGCTATGATAAAGTTTATAGACTGTAAATGTACGAATGACGGATTCTTGAACGACAGAGTTGTAGTATCAGAACAAAGTTGATTTAACAATGGACAGATAGAACAAGTAATGAGGATGTGCTAAAGCTAGTGCGCAAAGGAAGGTTATTATTCAAATTAGATGTCAGTAGTCCATTTTCTTTGGGTATGTTACGAGGAGACGTACGCTGTTAAAAGAACATTAAAAGACAAAGATAGAGAACGAGGAAAGAAGTTATTGGAGAGTTTAACATCATGGCACGGAAAAAGAAAGTTAAAACATTTAAGTGATGAGAAGCAATTGAGTTGCGGAGAAATATGATCACCTGCGCCAGCTGAGATGGTACATAAAGAAAATGATGACAACTGCATTTGTGTTAGTGACAAAGTATAATACTGTATCGACTTTGATTAGAATGATATTTTCTAAAGAATCCTATGTGTCAATAATATGTCTTGTTTACCTTGTGGTTCTCAGCGTCGGCCATATGGCTCCAAGGGGGCCATGGCATATTTCTAGGAGGCCACAGTAAGTCCCATATTTCTGGTAAAGTACCTTTTTTTCCAGCTAACAGCAACTATGATTGGGGGCCATAGAGGTAAATAAGGCTCAGAAGTGGGCCATGAGCAAAAAGAGGTTGAAAACCCGTGTAGTAGAGCACAGAGCCAACGTTGTAGAGGAAGACTTTGCCAAAAGACATCATTCTGCAACGGTGGTTACTATATCAATTCGTTTCTTATGATGAAGTTGCCATCCCCATACAAAACCTCAATTTGGTCGCCCATTACGAATGTCTGTGGAATAATTAGTCCTATTGTTTCCTTGTCTCTTCAGAGAGCCCTGGGAACTGCACAGAAAAGAAGGTTCCATGTAATAAACAAAATAAACCCGAAATGTTACTCACCTGCTGTTGAATCTAACGACTTAATTCTCCATGCATGAATGTCCACGTAGGAACGAAAAAATTCATCGTTTGGCAAGCAATTCGAAAATGGCGGCTAGTTAAAAAATCGGCTGATTATATTTGTGTGCAATAAATTTGAAAGTTACGAAAACAAGGTTCAAAGAAAAACATTAACTTCGAAAAGAACGGGTGGCGTCAGACCTGGAGAGGTATGTCTTTTAGCCATTGCATCCAAAGATTACAGACTTCCGTGGAAAGCAAAAGGTCACTGACTGAGTGAACTTCCGGGCCACCTCATACTAGCAACAACAAAGTATTACAACAAAAGCTTTACCACAGCTGCCCCAGTTTCCCTTGCAATTTGTTTTTTCTTCCAGTTTTTTTTCTTTTCTCAAAAAAATGTGGTAGTTTGTTGCAGATGGCAAAAACAGACTTTTCTAGCAATGACAGACAGCTACTCTATTAAAAAAGGAGGTAAAGGATACCGTTACACCGACGTTAAGACATTTTGGGAGTATAGTGTTAGGCCCATATTTTCTTGACCATCGGTACACTAGGGGTGATGTGGTGTCGCATGTTACGCATTGCCTAGTTAAATGTTTGAAGACCGAAAAGTGGGACACCAGTGTTCTGACCTGAACAAACGAATGCAGGGGTATTTTCCTGTGTGTATCTAGGGCAGCCAATCAGAGAAGGGGTTTCCCACGGTCAGATAGAACGACTTCGGCGATTGTATAAGGAAGAATAATCGTCCGAAACATGGTTAGAATTAGACATCGGGAAGGAGAACGGAATGACAGACAAGGATGAGAATGGTCTCCTTTTGACGGGAATATCTTCATTTATGTATAGGTACAAGGAAATCAGAAGGGAGTAAGTAGTTGTGAAGAATTTTGCAAGAATAGTGTCCGTGCATTGAGAAATCCTGTGTTTTTCCTATTTATAATTCAATATAAAATCGTTAACACGACAGATATAGGAAAACAACATATGGATATAAAGGTCAACTCATGGAGAACGGAAATATATAACTCCAAAGGCTTGAACTGGGAAAGGTGAAATGCACGAGACCAAGGTTTGAAACACCTCTAGCACAAACCCCCCGAAGTTACAACTTTTTTGGGAAGTTTGCTGGAGTTGCGAGCCTTGTTTCCTGTACGTCCGGTAGCTGCATATATAAGGGCGGACGGAAATGATTTCAAATTCACTTGTACAGCGAGGCAAGACAGAAGGACAACGGCTGGAGAGAGAGAAACGTGTCACGGCCAATATCTTGTTATTTGCAGCCAGGCAGTTCTGTTACTCCACTAAAGCCAGTCTTTACTGATCTTAATTAGATCCTGCGAGGGTATGTAAAGTTACTATGTAAAATAATACAGTAATTACAACTTTATTTCAGGATTTGTTTAATCTATATGTTATGAAAGTATCATGTATATTAATTTATTACTTGATATGATTGTTGAAGATTGGAACCCGAAATATAACCACCGTGACTGAGTCCATATCAGGGCTAGCACAGGACTAATAACAATTCTTTTCAGGACTACCAACAATCATTATCAGGGCTTATTCAATCTGTCTTCAAGTTACTGCACTTTACAGAGCTAACGTGTCAGGCAGGGGGATACTATAACCTCATACCATATATGTGTGTACATATTATTTTGTATTATTTGATTTTATAAAATGTTCCACAGTAGACACCTGTCTTGTCACTGATCCATAATCACGCATTTTCACGCATACATCTGAAAACAAATTCATCTCACCTACAATAGGAATGTGGTAATTGTTATCCACAAATAGCCACATATCCTACAATTATCTGCAGGTTCATACTTGTCAACCAAAAGTCAGAGGTCAATGATCAAGAATTGCTCAAGGATCAATGCTAATCGCCCCAGCAGTGCCTGGATTGGTAGAAGCACGACCTACTGAAGCTGTACATCTCATATAAACACTGATTATAAAAACAGATGAGTGATATTTGTGACAATCGTGCACCCAAGAAGTGATAACTGTCAATCAAAGTTTTATGATGACAATTTGCGTGATAAACTAGTGAAAGTTATAAAGTGAATAAGACAGTGAAGAAGTCTATTACCCAACTAATTGGAAGAGTCTAAAGAAATGACATTTTAGTTTAACTTGCAAAAACTGTAATTGAATTCGCCAATTTGGTTTTGTATAAATATAACTTTTGTATCACCAGTCACACACAATCACCACAATTAGATAGATGTAAATAAAGAGGATATAAATTGTATTCACCAGCTTTATTCATTCAATATAGTTGATACTGAGTTTGGTTGAATTTTTATTATATCACAGGTGGTCACATAGCGGAGGTGGCGCAGTAAGGTCTGACTGTTCTCTGAATATTTTCAGTCCAGATACTTTCACAGCCGTGACTATCGAGTGATACCAGTGTACTTCTCTGTCACTGGGACCTCACACATTCTGGAGAGAATACTATTTCTACTCTAGCACTATCATCTCACACATATAAAACCTTCCGCTACATGTGGTCAAAATCACGCCGGCCGCCTTAACCTTCCCAGAGTTGCTCTGGTACCCAATTCATGAGGATGGGTCGACCCCGGAGCCGTTTGCGGGCTAAAAAATCCCACCTCAACTGGGGATCGAACTATGGACCACCAAGCTGCCATAACCGCTGCGCTACCCTGGCTCTCTACTCTGTTAACTGCCGTTCAATTGATATTCAGCAGCTCTAGTTACTGTGTGTCACACAACAATGAGCAAGTCTTCATACTACCTTCCACATGACTGGTGAACTCTAGCTAGTAGGCCAGTTAGTAACTCTTGTTCAATCAATCAATCAATCAATCATAACCCCTTGGAACGCAGATTCCGAACCAGAATACGCCAAATCTTCCGACCCAGTACCATATAATTCAAGGTGTCTGTCTCCAGTTCTTTTCTCAATGTGCCTTTTCAATCTCCTCAATTTCTCCTCTTACCCTGGAGATTCCAGAAAAGTGGCTGCCTTGTAGTGATATACAATATTTTCCCAACACCACAATCATCTCATCTCTTGTTCCAATGGAGGGAGGGTAGGAGGGGGGGGGGGAGAGAGAGAGAGAGCGTGTCTGGTTATTTATATCAGTTCCCTGATAACAATTATGAAATACCACAACAGTCCTATTCCTTACGTACACCCATCTATAAAGGTCTGTACCTTTCTGGTTGTTATTTTTGCCTCTCTCCATGCTTCACCGCTCCACAATAAGATTGGCCTGTCACTTGACTTGAACGTTTCCATTTTTGAGCTGAAATGGATTTACCCGATTTCAATAAATTTTTCGAATGCAATGAAAACTTCCCTTGCCTTTCAGTACTAGACGCTGTAGTTTACAGTATTTCAGGGGTGGGTAAGATGTCGATCGCGATCCTCCAGTAGACCGTTGAGAGATTTTAGGTGAACCTCCTGGTATATAACAGTTTTAATTTTGTTTATAAGTTTTGAATTACATCTTTTGTTTGACATCAACCTCCAACTCCCAAAGGAGCATAGGCCTTCAACAAACGTATGCCAGTCTTCCTGTCATGTGCCGTCCGCTTAAGGTCTTTCCACGTCTTCTTCATGGATTCCTGTCAGTCTCCAGTTGTCTTCTTCACGTGTTCCTTGGTCTCTTCTTCACGTGTTCCTTGGTCTCTCTCTACTTCACGTGTTCCTTGGTCTCTCTCTACTTCTGTAATCAAGTTCAAATAGTTATGCTCTGAACGTATCTTTTCCCCCCTCGCATCTCATAACACTAATTCAGCCTTAATGTCTTTTTGCTCTGAACGTACCTTCTTTCTCTTATACCTCTTAACATATTATGTCCTAATTTTTATGCTGTGAACGTATCTTGAGTGTTTTCTCGTATGTTATAACACTATCCCAGCCGAATATTTCTATGCTATCTAAGATACACTGGACTGCACGTCTGTGTTGAGCAGAGACAGAAGAAGACACAGACAGAAAAGATAGAGAGAGAAAGAATAGGTTACATGTCAAACGCAGAGACAACAAGAGCTATGAAAATATTGTGACAGCACGAAAATATCAGCAAGGGCTTTAACAGAGTTCAGTCAGAAATGCACGAGAGTCCGTTTGACAGAGTGGTTAGAGCGCTGGTCTGTAGCGGCCAAGGTGCCCGGTTCGATTCACGGTATGGACATGCTCCATCCTACTCAGCTGTAAACAGGTACCTGACTTTGCTATTGAGTTAGGGAAGGAAAAGGTAACGAGGAAGAGAACTGATCACCCCACCTCTCGATGCTGGACCTAGTATGGTGAAGTCTCTAACACTTCACTCCCCTACGGCAGTATCTGCTATGGGGCTACCACACAAAAAAGAAGAGAAATGCACAACTGAAAGATGAATTGAGATGTATTCACCTCCTGTAGCTCGTGGGTGGGGGGGGGGGGGTCTCTTACAAGACAAAGGAAAAATAGGACTACAGTTCCATCAGGCATGTCGTACAAGGCTCACTAATATGAGGTTGTGCGTTGAGCTGGAAACATTCATCTTGTACAACTGTAGTGGTTTTTGATGTTATTGTATGGTTGATATGTTACCTAGTGTACTGTATGAGGTCAGCTGTGAAGGCTCCTGAGATAAAAGTTTATGGGAGTTACAGGAGGCCTTTCTGCTACCACTTTACGACCTCAAACAGACCTATTCTACTATAATGAGTGTTAGCTACGTTAAAAGTCTAGGGTACTGAAATGTAATGTGTAGGTAATAAAATACACTGACACACACATGTAAATAATAAGTCTAAGAATAATATTAATCTCTACAATACACTGAACTAACACTGGCTGGTTAAGTTTAAATTTAAAATCTTTTAAAATTTATTAGTTCTGAACCAAATGTTTCTTTTGGTCAGAACTTATGAAATGATAGGTATTTATCAATGAAATGCATATATATATATTGCATAATCAAATATAACTTTTGTACATAGGTCTATTATTATTACAATGATTAATATTAATGGTATCTACAAAGTCCTGGGAACACTAGTAATGGATGGTTAGTTGGGGTGGCATCATCATGCTCAGTCTATGTGTGAACAGTTCATAGTCCTTAACATAGGGACTGATCTTAACGGATCTATACAATCTTTATTT
Organism: Oreohelix idahoensis; assembly: GCA_024509875.1. Lineage (NCBI taxonomy): Eukaryota > Metazoa > Mollusca > Gastropoda > Stylommatophora > Oreohelicidae > Oreohelix > Oreohelix idahoensis. The sequence continues at coordinate 272,191 of JAMPIV010007870.1, read as the reverse complement.
CTCTATTGATGGTGGGAGTTGTTAATGAATCTCCAGCAGGCCAGGTTGCAGTTTACTGGCCTGTAATGACGTAGTACAGAATTCTTGTGGCCCACTCCTCTCATTAGCTGGAGTAAAATAAGTTAGGCTGCACAGGCACTCGCTTGATACTTCTATAAAAGCATCTGGCACAATCGTAGTGCCAGATCAGAAACTCACAATTCTGAAACAAAAGTTGTGCCATGTGTCAGTACTCTATTCACTGCGCCACTCTTACACACACACCACAAAACAACATTACACAGACTGATTCAGATCTATCTGACCAACGTAACACATCTCACCTAGTTGTTATCAATTTGTACAAGTTCCCCAGGACTGCATTGCATCCGAAATATGTTCAATAGTTTCTTCTTCTATTAAATAAGGTGGGTGAGATATTCCCACTGATGTCAATAATCGATCCTCCTTCCATAGTCTTAGACAGGTTTTTATTTATTATTAGTTTGCCTCTAGGCCCTGGACTGCGGCGGGGGACCTAGAGCAAGCACTCACTTGTCGTAATCATTTTTCATGATATGGCAGTATCAATCACTCAAAATATTAAATAAACAAGATAAATGCTTTCTGGCCTTACCACAATTCAGAATTGAGAACACAGTTACTTAGGACTAGCAAAACTCAGCTGAGCTGCTGGCTAGAGTATGGCGTCCCACTGAATTTTATTTATTATTTCCTGGAAAACACCACTAGCAGTCAAGAACTGTGTTACTGGACAGTCTTCTTTAAAATGGCACAAATGTGCGTCTCTTTCTTGCTAATATAAAAATGCGTTGGCCAATCAGATCGGAAGACTAAGCCTTTTCAATTTAAATTTTGAAAATAAAGTCAAAAGTACATCTCAATTTTTCAAATGTACGTCGGTCACATTTTATCTTTTCCCAAAATTTCACTTGTTTTTTTTGGACCAACTACATGCAAAACCTACACAAACCTGCCTCCTAAGTTATTTTTAGCCACTATCTCCCAACTTTCCCCTCTAGTTCAATGCAGTTTGATTTTTGCATTTTTAGGGCTCAAGGACACCAAAACGTAGCTTTTGTGAAGTATGCACAGAAAACTGTTCGCCAGTCTGATGTGAACAATACAGTCTTTCGTCAATATCTTCCGTGTTATCTGTCCGTCTGTATAATTAAAGTATATTATTTCTCTGCTCAAGATGGGCTATCAAACTAGCTAGGTTTTATTTTCATAACTTTATTATTAAAGAAAAACCTACTTTTCTCAAGGTTAGTTTTTGAAATTTGTTTTCGAACCTTCTCCACGGCGTTTGCCGCTGAATTCAAATAAAACAACCAAGTACCGTAAAAACGTCCAAGATATGACTGTTTCTAACAAGAGCTAAGGTTGTTTTTCTACCAATTTCTTACATTGTGTCAACTAGTGGCGTGAATTTTTTTCCTTAAACTACAACTTGCGTCTTTTTGCCTTTTAGGTTCAAACACGTGTTCAGTCATATTTTTCCTTTTTATATCTCCGTTTCGTCTGCAAACCGTTTCGTCTGCATGTCTAACTAGTTAGTTTGAATGGCGGTAGGAACCGCGGGCGTAGGTGAAGAAGTCACGGCATATCTTACGTATATTTTTATCCCTACATGTTATCTTACCCGTTATCTTTATAATTTGAGATATTTTAACGTTGTATCACGGTAATTTCACCACACATCTCCCCACCTGAGAACATGCACTAATGCAAGTTCCAAAACCAGTGATACACATAGATAAAATTACTCCTCACGCCTGCCAACTACTCTAATTTTGATCACAGGGGTGCCTACTGAGGAAATCTGCACCGACATTCTGTGACCCCGGGATATATTCGATAATAAACTGATAAGGTTGCAACAATAAAGACCATCTCAACAATCTTGCATTTTCATGCTTGGCCTGAGATAAGAACACGAGAGGCTGATGATCCGTCTGGACCACAAAAGTCCTACCATACAGATAGATTTGGAACTTTTTTATTGCCCAGATTAACGCTAAACATTCTTTTTCGCTTGTGGAATATCCCTGCTCCGCTTTGTTCAACTTGCGGCTTGCATAAGCGACTGGGTTCAGTTCCCCATTGGGTGAAGAGGACCTTTGCAACAAAGTCGCCCCCAGGCCTACATTACTTGCATCTGTTCTCACCACAAAAAGTCCTGAGTCAAATCGGGCAATTTGAGAATAGGCTTGCTAGTGAGTTTTTCCTTTAACTCTTGAAAGGCTAATTCACATTGCGCAGACCAAACAATTTTATCTGGATTTCCTTTGCGAGTCAGATCAGTCAGAGGAGCACATATAGAGTTAAAATTTTTGATATATTTTTGGTAAAACCCACATAACGACACGAATGATCGCACGTCTTTTTTTGTTTGTGGTCTAGGTGCTCTCTGCAGTTTTTCCAAGTTCTTGGGGTCAGGGGTCATGTTACCCTGATATACAGTATGTCCCAAGAATTCCAACTCTTTGCATCCAATACAACATTTTGTTGGTCTAGCAGTTAAGTTCGCTTCCCTAAGCCTATCAAATAACATATTCAGAGAGTTAATGTGTTCCTCAAATGTTTCCGTGGCGACAAGAATATCATCCATGAAATTTGTGATACATGGATTATTCAAGGGATCCAACAATTTGCGCATCATCCTAGAAAATACACTCGGAGCATTTTTCAGTCCGAATGGTAGCATGTTGAATTCATAATGTCCTTCCGAGGTGCTAAAGGCTAAATAAGGTCTAACTTCAGGCTTCACTGGAATCTGGTAATAGCCTTTGCTAAGATCCACCTTCGAAAAGTATTTTGCCTTGTTCAATCTGGCAAATAACTGTTTTGTGTCTGGTAATGGATCCACTTGTCCTTCTGTGACAGCATTCAGTTTCCTGTAATCTATGCACAGTCTATGTTCCCCAGACGGTTTCCTCAACAAAACTACACTGGAGCTAAAAGAAGATTCACTGTGTGAAATAATCCCTTCTTTCAACAAATAATCTATTTCCTCTTTCAATGCCTTCTCCTTCGCGAACGGAATAGAATAGGCTCTCATACAGATTGGGTTTGAGTCTACCAGCTTCATGTCATACTGTAGCAAATTTGTATGTCCTGGTTTATCTGTTAATACATCTGTATGTTCCTCCAGAACCTGTTGAACTCTCTCCCTCTGATTTTTAGTCAGGTGCTTACTGACTTTTACCTGTGCGGCTGTTTCACAAGGATGTAATGGGTATTCATGTGAGGTGAGTGGTTCCTTTTGCATTTGAGTTGCGATAGCCAAGGTCAGTAAGGGGGTGCTTTCCTGGAGTGGTCTGTCCAGATACTTCTTTAAAAGGTTTACATGATATACTTTCTCCTTCCCCTTTTTGTCAATTTTATAGTTTGTTCTAGACACCTTCTCTAGAACCGTATATGGACCTTGCCATCCAATTTGCAACTTATTCTGGCTGCCGGGTAGTAGAAGAAGCACCTTCTCTCCCACAGCTAATTCTCTGTCCTTTGCCTTCCTATTAAAGTAAGCTGCATGTTTCTTCCTGGCTTGTCTCAAATTATCATTTGCCAGTTTCCATCCAGCTTTCAGACGAGTGGTCAGCTCGTTCACATATTGATATGATGAGGTAACAGTCTCTTCTGCTTTCTCATCTGTCCAGGTCCTTAATAAAGCTACATCTGGACTTTTAATTTTTCACACTTATTTTTCATGGCACCCGTCGGGTCCCTTCCATTAGAAGCTTTATAATGAGGACTTTTCTTCCTAGAATCATCACTCACAAATCGACCACTACCAATTTTTTTCTTGGGGTTGTCTCCCCACTTTAGATTACTTATGAGAGATCTTCGCTCTCTTTTAGGTTCCTCCAGTTTATATAAGGCTGACCGAGGGATTGTCAGCTTATTCTGGGGTAAAATTACTCTTTGTACTCGTCGCATAGTGGCCATGTTAATCCATTCAAGTGAAGACTGGGCGTGAAAAGGGGGCTCCCATTCCACTTTGTCTACTTTATGATAATTATTCCTTCCAGGCCTAAGTTTGCCCCGTGGCGTTTCTAGGTCCTGCACATTTGTTCCCTTTGTGGGTGTTCCCTCATGAAATATGCCACATGCTTCTACAAAGTTCTCAATGTCGACATTTACGTCGGGCCAATAGTATTTTCGAGCAACCTTTTGGCAGATGGTACCTACTTTCTCATGGTCACCATCTTTTCCAACATGTAAGCTCCTTATTAAATTTGCCCTATATACCTTGGGAAGAACCAACTGTCCGTGACCAGTGGATCTAGTTCCTGTCTTCCTGTATAGCAATCTGTCCTTCATAAAGTACTCTCCCTTGCTTGGAGGTGTGTGGCATTTGGGCAATTTTTTGAAACATGGCTTGAGTGTCCTATCCTCAGCCTGCGCCTTCCTCATCTCCTCTGGATGAGCATTTATAGGTTCACCTTCTTCCTCCTTTTTCTGTGACCTGGTCTGCACTGTCGCCATGATCACAGGTCTCTCGGGATTCCCCAAGAAGACGTATCTACACCCCAATATTAGAGGGTAGATTGGTTCATCTATCACTGCTGCTCTGATTTCTCCTTCCACATAGCGAGTTTTCACCGTTATCCTTGCGATGGGAAGTGTCATGAGTGGTATGTCCTTAGTCGCCCCTTGTATTTCCACTGTTTCTGTGGTATACTGACTTGGGTCCACTAGGCTAGACTTCACAACTGAATCATAATCCAAACCTGTATCATATAGGCACCTTATGGTGACCCCATTACAAATAACATCCTCACAAACTGGGGGGTGATAAGGTTCCTGCTGTCCATTAGGATTAACCTTTAATCTTTGTTTCCCCGACTTCATTGCAGCAATGTTTGAAGGTTTCCTTTTACAAAATTCGGTGTTATGGTTGTCTTTCTTACACCATTTGCACCATCTCTTTCCTTGGTTAAACGGTTTTCTTTCGTTATATTTTTGGTCATTGAACTGTGAGTTTCTATCACGATAATCATTTCGTGGCCTATCAAAGTTTGTCCTGCCTTTATTACCTTGTTCTCTCGTATCAAATTTACTAAATTGCTGTGGAGCTTTAAAATTTTCTATGTGCTTCTTTTTAGTGCCACTTACCTCTGCCTGGGCTGCCTGATACCTCTCAGCGACATTTAAAACCTCCCCCAATCTCTCTGCACCTTGTTCCATGAGAAATTTTCTCAGGTCTGGAGCCATGGACTCTCTTAATTGCTCTATCATGATCATCTCTTTAAGATCTTGGGTCTTCCCCAGAGCAGTCCATTTCTCCAAATAGGTTTCTAGTCTGGCAGAGAATTGGTGGTATGTCTCCCCAGACAACAGTTTGGCATTTCTAAACTTCTTACGGTAAAATGCACCATTCTTTTCATATCTCAATAACAAAGCCTGCTTTAGCATGTCATAATTGTCTTGGTCGTCTCTATGCATCTTAGCAAAAACTTCATAAGAAGTACCTCTCAGTCCCTGGGATAACTTAAGACTCCACCTCTCTCTCTCTAACCCATACGTAGTAGCTAATAGTTCGAATCTACTGAGGTACCCCTCGATGTCATCGTCTTTCTCACTAAAATGGTCTAAATGAAACCCCATAGCTGAGGTTGAGGCTCCCTGACTAGGCGTAGCATCTGAGGCAAAAGGGCTGGCACCATTTTCAGGAGCATGGCCTTGTAATTCCAGCTCCCTTAGTCGTAATTCGTGCTCCCTTTGTAATCTTCTATCTTCTGCTTCCCTTTCGGCAGTCAGTCTCTTTTCTTCTGCCTCCCTTTCGGCAGTCAATTTATTTTCTTCTGCCTCCCTTTGCTGTCGTTTTTCTTCTGCCTCCCTTTGCTGTCGTTTTTCTTCTGCCTCAATCTGCAGCCTCTTAAGTTCTTTGTCAGCCTCAATTTGTAACCTCTTCTCTTCAGCTAACCTCCTATCTTCCCTTTCAATATACTTGTCACATTCTGAAGTTACATACTGAATTAAAACTTGACCCTCCATATTCATCTCCTTCGCCGTCAGCACAGCAGCCGATCTAAATTTTGCTAGATCTGCCATACTCTAACACAAAATTTAACAATGACTAAGGTAATTCTAAGTATATAATTACCAAGGTAAACAACAAGGTATAATTATCAAGGTAATATATTTTAATTAATTAATTAATTACCACTGGCTGTGAAGATTCATCAACTTTTATTCTCCACTTTTTATTTAAGGGACACTTTTAAATTTATTCCCTTATGCCCCCACTAGTTTAATTCCCAGACCAGGAGATCCTAATATCTTTAATAACTTAATCCCCGGACAAGACCCCAATATTTGTAGTGGTTTTTGATGTTATTGTATGGTTGATATGTTACCTAGTGTACTGTATGAGGTCAGCTGTGAAGGCTCCTGAGATAAAAGTTTATGGGAGTTACAGGAGGCCTTTCTGCTACCACTTTACGACCTCAAACAGACCTATTCTACTATAATGAGTGTTAGCTACGTTAAAAGTCTAGGGTACTGAAATGTAATGTGTAGGTAATAAAATACACTGACACACACATGTAAATAATAAGTCTAATAATAATAATAAACTCTACAATACACTGAACTAACACTGGCTGTTTAAGTTTAAATTTAAAATCTTTTAAAATTTATTAGTTCTGAACCAAATGTTTCTTTTGGTCAGAACTTATGAAATGATAGGTATTTATCAATGAAATGCATACATATATTGCATAATCAAATATAACTTTTGTACATAGGTCTATTATTATTACAATGATTAATATTAATGGTATCTACAAAGTCCTGGGAACACCAGTAATGGATGGTTAGTTGGGGTGGCATCATCATGATCAGTCTAAGTGTAAACAGTTCATAGTCCTTAACACAGGGACTGATCTTAACGGATCTGTACAATCTTTATTTCTCTATTGATGGTGGGAGTTGTTAATGAATCTCCAGCAGGCCAGGTTGCAGTTTACTGGCCTGTAATGACGTAGTACAGAATTCTTGTGGCCCACTCCTCTCATTAGCTGGAGTAAAATAAGTTAGGCTGCACAGGCACTCGCTTGATACTTCTATAAGATTATCTGGCACAATCGTAGTGCCAGATCAGAAACTCACAATTCTGAAACAAAAGTTGTGCCATGTGTCAGTACTCTATTCACTGCGCCACTCTTACACACACACCACAAAACAACATTACACAGACTGATTCAGATCTATCTGACCAACGTAACACATCTCACCTAGTTGTTATCAATTTGTACAAGTTCCCCAGGACTGCATTGCATCCGAAATATGTTCAATAGTTTCCTTCTTCTATTAAATAAGGTGGGTGATATGTTCCCACTGATGTCAATAATCGATCCTCCTTCCATAGTCTTAGGTAGGTTTTTATTTATTATTAGTTTGCCTCTAGGCCCTGAACTGCGGCGGGGGACCTAGAGCAAGCACTCACTTGTCGTAATCATTTTTCATGATATGGCAGTATCAATCACTCAAAATATTAAATAAACAAGATAAATGCTTTCTGGCCTTAGCACAATTCAGAATTGAGAACACGGTTACTTAGGACTAGCAAAACTCAGCTGAGCTGCTGGCTAGAGTATGGCGTCCCACTGAATTTTATTTATTATTTCCTGGAAAACACCACTAGCAATCAAGAACTGTGTTACTGGACAGTCTTCTTTAAAATGGCACAAATGTGCGTCTCTTTTTTGCTAATATAAAATGAGTTGGCCAATCAGATCGGAAGACTAAGCTTCTCAATTTAAATTTTGAAAATAAAGTCAAAAGTACATCTCAATTTTTCAAATGTACGTCGGTCACATTTTATCTTTTCCCAAAATTTCACTTGTTTTTTGGACCAACTACATGCAAAACCTACACAAACCTGCCTCCTAAGTTATTTTTAGCCACTATCTCCCGACTCTCCCCTCTAGTTCAATGCAGTTTGATTTTTGCATTTTTAGGGCTCAAGGACACCAAAACGTAGCTTTTGTAAAGTATGCACAGAAAACTGTTCGCCAGTCTGATGTGAACATACATTCTTTCGTCAATATCTTCCGTGTTATCTGTTCGTCTGTATAATTAAAAGTATATTATTTATCTGCTCAAGATGGGCTATCAAACTAGCTAGGTTTTATTTTCATAACTTTATTATTAAAGAAAAACCTACTTTTCTCAAGGTTAGTTTTTGAAATTTGTTTTCGAACCTTCTCCACGGCGTTTGCCGCTGAATTCAAATAAAACAACCAAGTACCGTAAAACGTCCAAGATATGACTGTTTCTAACAAGAGCCAAGGTTGTTTTTCTACCAATTTCTTACATTGTGTCAACTAGTGCCGTGAATTTTTTTCCTTAAACTACAACTTGCGTCTTTTTGCCTTTTGGGTTCAAACACGTGTTCAGTCATATTTTTCCTTTTTATATCTCCGTTTCGTCTGCATGTCTAACTAGTTAGTTTGAATGGCGGTAGGAACCGCGGGCGTAGGTGAAGAAGTCACGGCATATCTTACGTATATTTTTATTCCTACATGTTATCTTACCCGTTATCTTTATAATTTGAGATATTTTAACGTTGTATCACGGTAATTTCACTACAACAACACATTGGTATAGACACAACTGATGCAAGGGCATATGGATGATTGGTACAGGCTTTCTGTTAGGGGATCAGTTGCCATTGTGACGCCATGCTCCATTGGGAGCAACAAGAAAAATGAATGAACGGATAAATGAATGAATCGATGAATGAATGGATGGATGAATGAATGAATCGATGAATGAATGGATGGATGAATGAATGAATCGATGAATGAATGGATGGATGAATGGATGGACGAATGAATGAAAGGATGGATAAATGAATAAATGAATGGATGAATGAACGAATGAATTAATGGATGAATGAATGAATGGATGAATGAATGGATGAATGAATGGATGAATGAATGTATGAATGGATAGATGAATGAATGAATGGATGGATGAATGAATGGATGGATGGATGAATGATTTGACGAATGAATGGATGGATGGATGGATGATTGGATGAATGAATGAATGAATGGATGAATGAATATCAAGTTTGTCCGGGATGCTAGAGTCTGGAGGGGGCCAGAGATTGGAAGTGATCACTACCTGCTAAACATCAAAAGAACAACTGAATGAGTTGCACAGCCTAGGAACAGCCTAACATCACGCAAGAAACAAAGTAAACGAACAGGAGAAATGAGCATTAAGACCTACACGCTGAGAGAGCCAGAAATTAAGACCAGATATCAGGGGCTTATTGCTGCAGCGGTGAGCAACACAGAAGTACGACCTTATCACTTGGAAACCCTCTGGCTTAAATTCAAGGTCATCATAAAGACAGCTGCTGCAGAAGCATGTGATAAAGTCCGACCTGGGAACAAGAGAAAGAGGACACCTTGGTGCACAGAGGAAGTCAAAGAGAAAATAAGAGAGAAGAAAATGGCATGGAAACAATACTTAAGAGCTAAAAACACAGCAGGACAAATAGAGAAATATAGAGAATATGTGATAGTCAGAACAGAAGCAAAGAACAAGGTGCTAACAGCAAAACAGAAGTCCTGGGAAGAATTGGGAGAAAAGATAGAAAAGATGCGCAAGAAAAGCAGAAATTGTTCTATAAGACCCTAAAGAACATGAGGAAGGAAAAACAATGCCCTCTCAAATTTATAAAGGACAAGCAAGGCAAATTGCTTACTGCCCCGAAGGATGTAATTGAAAGATGGAAAGAATATTTCTCAGAACTCCTTGATGGTGAGCAAGGTCAAGCATCAGAAATGATAACCACTAGCATAGAAGAGAACACCAATGATGGTGAAGATGACATAAAGATGGAAGAACGGAAGGCAGCACTGGAGAAAATCAAGATGGGCAAAACAGATGGGCATGATGGTAAAACTCCAGAAATAGTTAAGTACATGGGAGCATCAGGCGACCTATTACTCTTAAGGATCCTACAGGCAACGTGGTGCAACAAGACGTTACCAAAGGATTGGGAGATTGCCATCATAGCACCGATTTTAAAAAATGGTGACAACCGACAATGTGTAAATAATAGAGGCATATCCCTTCTCAGTGTCCCTGGTAAAATCTACTCTAGAATCATAGAGCAGAGACGCAGACGCCTAGCAGATCTTCATTTGGAAGAGGTCCAGTGTGGATTCCGACCAAACCGAAGTACTCAAGAGATTAAGCTGGGAGAACAGGTCCTCGAGCAGGTCGACCACTTTAAATACCTCGGAGCTGTTACTGACCGGAAGGGAGGCATCAAAGAAGAGTTGGCAACTCGAAAAGCAGCAGCTGGGAGACTTTTTCAGGCCATAAATCGAGGATTCCTCAGCAAGGATGAATGAATGAATGAATGGATGAACGAATTGATGGATGAATGAATGAATGGATGAATGGATGGATGAATGAATGGAAGGATAAATGAATGGAAGGGTGAATCAATGAATGGATGAATGAATGAATGGATGAATGAATGAACGAGTGAATGAATGGATGAATGAATGAACGAGAGAATGAATGGATGAATGAATGAACGAGTGAATGAATGGATGAAGGAATGAACGAGTGAATGAATGGATGAAGGAATGAACAAGAGAATGAATGGATGAATGAATGAACGAGAGAATGAATGGATGAATGAATGAACGAGTGAATGAATGGATGAAGGAATGAACGAGTGAATGAATGGATGAAGGAATGAACAAGAGAATGAATGGATGAATGAATGAACGAGTGAATGAATGGATGAATGAATGAGCAAGTGAATGAGGGAAGAAATTTATTTCTTGCAGAAAGGTCAGGGAAATGAGATGGGGAATGGAGAACGTTTTGGTATATGTATATGGGAATAAATATACAATTTATTGTCCCGAACCTCAATCTTGTGGAACAGGACTTGCCAAAATCATAAAATGTTTATTTACAGATTTTAAATAAATAAGATGGAACTCTGTCCATGAAATGTAACACAATAAAATTGTCACTAGAATGAGTACCCCACTGTCTGATGTTCAATGCTTGATATAGTCAGTATTGGAGGGTTTGTTTTCTTAATCATTCCCCAGGAAATTCTGATTGTTGTGGTGGTTTAAATTGAAAAGAGCTGTCATGTGCCCGTGTTGAGGCACTTATCTGGAAGCCTGTCTGACGCTATGGGCTTCAGACTATGCAAATGGTCACTCCAATGATGCTGATTTAGGGGTGAAGTTATTGCCTGTAGCTCACAGTAGAGTATGAGTGTGATGCTGCACTGTAATTCTGTCTTTCAACCGGCCCAATTCTGTTCTTTTATTTTGAATTTTCACCATTTTATTTCTTCTCATTTGAATATATATCGTGGTTGGTATTTTTGAGGAGATAAATTAAATGGGGTCGTTTTACGATGGTAGGTTTATTTTTCACTCGGCCAGTTTTTTCTCTTTTAGATTTTTTCACGATCACGGAGATTTCGTTGTTTACGAAATAATCGCCATTTCCGGCACGCGGTATGACGAGTCCGGAAGCACGCGGCCGTCAGGTAACGTGACGCAATTTTAAGCCACGTGGGTTTCGCGATGATGCGTAGGAGTGGTTCCCTGGGTGTATAAATAGCCAATTAGAACTGTGTGCAAATCTCTTGAAGAAATATTGCCGCCGGTCGACTACGTATTTTATCGTCTCCACTGGGGGAAAAACAGCGATGAATTGGTATGTAGAATTTTATTAATCGTTTTACTTATTAGAGGGTTCTTTGAGAAATCTCGGCCCGTAAGTAAAGTTCTTCGGGGACATTAACTTTTAAGTTTTAAACGTAAGCGCCATCCATTACTTTCTTTGTAGAACAAAGTGAATGTAAAAAGTGTGTATAATTCTTTCTGGGATTTTGGCAGTAGATAGGAGTGTGTGAAGTTGTGAGAAACACGTGTGCCCATATTTGTAGAACGTTATGTAAAACCACCATTTATTTCCGTGTATTTCCTAATGTAATTTTATGGGGAAATCCCTGGTGTGTTCGTTAATTTTACTGAGCCTTAAATGTGAGAAATATTGTCGGAGGGTTCAGATTTACGTTGTAAGTGAATTATACTGCTTAGGGGAGGAAACTATTCCTATAGCAAGATTTAATTTAATTTTTGGAGCAAGCCGGGAAACCTCATGTGTAAATGTTAAAAAGGAGGCCACGGGATTTCAGACACAGAAATTCCCTAGCTGTAATGGTTGGACACGTGGGTGGCCTCGCGTAACAAATAGATAAGAGGCAGACAGGTCGGGAGGTGTCTGTTTACTTACCTGGCCGATTATAGTTGAGGAGTAAGAGTAAGAGTAGAGTGACACGTGGATAGTAGTTATTTTATGTATCGTTTTTTTTTCAGAACGAGAGAAGGGGAGAGGGAGGTAAGAGATTTAAGTGCCACGTGGGTAATATTATTTTATGTATTGTTGTACATGACGAGTGAAGTACTGAGTAAGGGAGTTATAAAGATTAATGGGTTAGAGATGCGTTATGTTGGAGTTGTTATACAATAGACGCATTTCCTTTTAATTTCAGCGAGTCACGGCGAAACAGTGGGGAGCATAATTTTGTCAAATAAAATTATCCACGGCAAAAAGACATATCTCAGGGTCAGAGTACTCGAGTTATCGTCAGGAGCAAAAGAAGATGACCTAAACGGTCTCTTGCAGTGAAGTTCAATTCTTCAGCGAGACTGGTTTCAATTGCATACAGCCGGAAATCAAGGCTGAGTTTTTCCTATAACTCCGGAGCGGGTTAAAAGAGGGAAGCTATTCAGCAGCAGAGAAGTTTTCGACAGTTAATCAAGTACCTCACGCTTGATGCCAGAACTTCATCATCATCATCGCAGAATTCAGGAACAGGTGATAGGGTTACCTCACGCTTGATAGCATTACCAGTGGTGTTCGATAGCGGCGCATATCGCCTAACAAGTGGAAAGCGGTGTAGACGTTCGTTGAGGAAGAGTTAACCGGACTGAGACAGTAGAATCTTATTTGTGTTAGAGAGTGGAGGCTAAAGTGGACAGCCCGCACAAAAGTAGAGTTAATTTTAATCACTAACCATTTTTGTTGTTCCTCAGCAGGGTGACAGAAAGAGTGAATGTGAGTTGGGGTTTTCTAGTGTCTACCCAATTTAATGTGTACTTTGGTTTTTCAGGCCGTGCAACAGTGCACGCTATCGACTGACTTGATGACGTATGATGCCATTTCATGTTTTTCTTGTATGTAAATAAATATATACATATATTATTTACTGGATCAGCTTCTATTCTATACTATACCTGCATGTGGTCTGTATAGTGGTGTCTGTGGTCGTTTTTATACACCTTATCTCCTTGTGTTTAAAGGTAGCTAGAGGGAGTGAGATTATAACTTTTTCTGAAGTCACGAAGCGGCAAGGGGAGAGTCAACTCCTGGTTCTATCCCTTGAGTCAATAGTCTCATCTGTCCACAGGCATGTCATTTTTCATCTAAATTCTATTTCCTCAGACTTTCTCATACTAGGGTCTTGCTTTCATTCAGGCAAACTCTATAAACTTAAAACCACTTCGTGACAATGAGCCTTCACTGCTCACAATTTATGTCTTCACCAGGGTGTCTGCAACACTTTCTTACTGGTAATACAACCCTGAAATGAGAAGGACAGTTCCTCCCATTTATAGCCTGTCTATAGAAATTCCACAACTAATCAATGGTAATCTTAATTGGGGTCAGCCATGTGTGCTGACCATATGCACCTAACCCTATATGTCTTTGATTACACCCAGTCCTGTGTTTTCATTCTTTTTTTCATATGGCATTGCTTGTCTTCCACCCTCTACAAATTACAACTTACCTCAAGTTGTCGGGTGAATCAGCACATATATTTTTCAGAGGTTACGTCCGAACACTCTCGGGAAACTGATTTAAGATGCCGTTTTTCAGGTCAGTTAGATGTCTAACTTTTAACACTTAAACTAGAATCCTAGAGCTTAAAGCACAAAGTGGGTTCTCCGGGGTTACTATCTAACCATATAATTCACGTCCAGACCTCTGGCCTGTTCTATATTTGGATACAAATATTCTGTGTTCCTGGCTGTCTATGATTTCTTCTGGGAAGATGTTGGTCGGAGTTCCAGACTCAGGGTTCTGCCTGCATTGATCCCTGGTTTGTACGGCCGCAACTGACAGAGGCCGAGCTGGTTCTCCTATTAACACATATCTGCAGCCCAAAATCAGGGGGTAGATGGGATCCTTTAGAACAGCGGCTCTGATTTCTCCAGTCACATACCGCGATTGAACCTGAATCTTGCACACTGGTAGAATCATGGACGCACCAGATTTGCTGGGTCCTTGCATTTCAATCGTCTCCTATGTAATTTGGTCAGAATTAACAAGAGACGCTGCGACGATTGCGTCAAAAGATAATCCAGTGTCATACAAACAGAGAGCTCTCTCCCCATTAACCATAACAGATTCAGCGACAGCTGGTCGCTTCGATGAATCTATGTCATCCTTTGAGGGCTTAGGGCTGTGAGATCTGGTTGTTATGCAAACTGCATTCATGGGGAGGGGTCGACGCTTACAATCACGAGAACTATGTTTAGGCGACCGGCAGTGTTAGCACACATTCCTCTCTGTGTTTGCTGTACAGGAAGTTTTCCTTTCCCTGTTCTTGTGGGGTTGTCCATTGTTGAGTCTGTCATGGTGAGTTTTCATGTAGGGTTTTGAGCTTGTAATATTATTGGAGTTGTTAGGCGCAGTCTGCCGAGCCGGCTAGTCTGTATATCTCCGTCTGGAGCTCAGAGTCTCAGCCTGTGCATTCTGAAAGCGTTCAGATAATGTAACTAAGGAATTTAACCTTTCTGCCCCGTTTTCTACCAGAAATCGTCTCATCTCAGGGCTCATCATTTCTTTCAGCTGCTCCATTAATTTTAATTCTTGCAGCCCTTCGAAAGATTTCTCGAATGACGCGAGAGTGAGCCATTTCTGCAAATAAGCTTCCAGGCGAGCAGCATACTGGGCGTACGATTCTCCATTTTCCCTACGGAAATTTCTGAACCGTTTCCGGTAAGCTTCAGCATTCAATTCGTACCGAGCTAAGAGGGCTTTCTTCAGACAATCACAGTCCTCCTGTTCATGTGGAGCCAGTTCTAAGAATACATCATAGCCAGCACCCCTGAGTCCTTGCGAGAGTTTCAGATTCCACCTCTTTCGGTCCAGCCCGAATGAAGAAGCAAATCTCTCGAACCGGTCCAAAAAGCTGTTCATATTATCCTTTCCCTCCAAAAATGGCTCCAGAGGGAAAGCCATCGGTCCCAGGTTGGAGTAGGGAGAGCTGATGCACTCTCAGATTGAAGGGGCGAGGGCGGAGAAGATGAAGTTTCGGAATTGCTCCAAGCTTCCTTGCTTTTTGAGAGTAGTTCCACGTCCAGTTCCTTCATTTTCAGGGCATGTTGTCGTTCCTTCTCTTTCTCGTCTGCCGCCTTGATTTCACGATCCTTCTCCGCTTCAGCCGCTCTGATTTCACGATCCTTCTCCCCTTCTGTCGCTCTGATTTCCCTGTCCCACTGCGCTTCTGCCTTTCTGATGCTGTTCATCTCTGAGGATACATAGCCTGCAAGCTCTTTTCCTGCAAGCCCCACCTCTTTTCCACTTTCAATTAACAAAGCTCTTATTTTTGCTGTTTCTGCCATTGCAATATTGGATCAAGTCGAATGGGCTTGAAGAAACCTACTCACAAACCAATACAGGTAAAAGTAATACTGTCTAATATTAATAATATAATGTATTACTGCCACAACAATAAAACAACATTTTGCAACAACAAAAAATTTCAACCTATTGGATAGTTCTTAGTTAAGTAGCTCAGTTAAATCTTGTATACAAAGTTAACTAATAAATTGGACCATACACTAGAAGATCAGTCACCAGTTATATTTTGTGTACTATTCTATCTGTGCAATATACTGCATATAAGATCAAACCAGTTACGTGCATAGTGTACTTGGAAGCTGTATAAGATTACTCGATAACCAAACTATTAACCAAGGTTTGTTACCCAAAAGTAAAGTGTATATTAGCAATACATTAATTGTAGTCTAGGGAACATACAGATGCTATGAGTTCAATCCGGGACGAGCAGTCTAGTTTGTGGCAACATACCTGACTGCCTACCTACTTGTCTGACTACTTTCGTATCAACCTACCTGTAATGGCATGATAACTAGCCGGCATTTGTATACCAGAGAGATTACAGAAGTTGGTGTATTAGATTAGTGAAACACCAAGCGGCCAGTTTCTTGTGACACCCTACAATTAGCACGAACCACTCATTACTGTCCTGTAATTAACAGTCGGGCGTAACACACTGCCGGACTTGTGCTGTACCGAAGACGAACACTGGGGTGAAAATTAAATGATAATGTAAACGTTGCAGCGATATCTTGGAATAGATAAATAGCTAGATAGCTAGCTAGATAGATAGATAGATAGATAGATAGATAGATAGATAGATAGATAGATAGATAGATAGATAGTTAGATAGATAGATAGATAGATAGATAGATAGATAGATAGATAGATAGATAGATAGATAGATAGATAGATAGATAGATAGATAGATAGATAGATAGATAGATAGATAGATTGATAGATTGATAGATTGATAGATTGATAGATTGATAGGACAAGACAAGGCAAGGCAAAACAAGACAAGACAAGACCAGCCATGCAAGCATCTAGGCAGTCAGCCAGCCAGCAAGCCAGCCATGCATGCATCTACCCAGGCAGCCAGCCAGCCAGGCAGCAAGAAAGCCAGGCAGCCAGCCAGCACGCCAGGCAGCAGCCAGTCAGGCGGCCAGCCAGCCATCCAGGCAGGCAGCCAAGCAGCCAGCCAGGCAGACAACCAGCCAGCCAGCAAACCAGCTAGCCGGCCATCCTGCCAGCCGCAAGCTAGCCCAACTGTGATGACAATTCTATGGGATATTATAGAATTTATGCCGCTGTCTAAGAAAGCAGCTTTTCCTCAATTAGTGCTACTGCGCCACAGTCTAAGGGGGAAGCAGCTGTTCCGCGAATAGTGCTAAGTATTGCACTATCTACCTATTTTACTTTCCAACTCATCTTACTTACATACATGATTACATACATACCTGACTGTCTACCTACTTACCTGACTAATTTCGTATCTACCTACCTGTAAAGGCAACTAGCCGGCATTTGTATTTACCAGAGAGATTACAGAAGTTGGTGTATTAGATTAGTGAAACACCAAGCGGCCAGTTTCTTGACACCCTACAATTACAACGAAGCACTCATTACTGTCCTGTCTAATGATGAGGGTGTTCAAGGGTATCGACCTTCGCTCAAGATTACTCTTGGCAGAGATATAAATATAAGAATGATGATGCTTCTATTTTAGGGGCCTCACAGGAAGGTGAAGAATTTAAACATGACAACTGAGACCCTCTACAAATTACAACTTACCTCAAGTTGTCGGGCGAATCAGCACATATATTTTTCAGAGGTTACGTCCGAACACTCTCGAGAAACTGATTTAAGATGCCGTTTTTCAGGTCAGTTAGATGTCTAACTTTTAACACTTAAACCAGAATCCTAGAGCTTAAAGCACAAAGTGGGTTCTCCGGGGTTACTATCTAACCATATAATTCACGTCCAGACCTCTGGCCTGTTCTATATTTGGATCCAAATATTCTGTGTTCCTGGTTGTCTATGATTTCTCCTTGAAGAAATTTGAAGTAAGTAAAGTAGGCTTGCAGGGCGCTAGATTATAATGAATGGTTTCGCTTATCCGCCCATATTGCTTCGTTGGTGAGAAGTCCAATTAAGAGCACGTATATTTGCATCTTGAATGCATAACCAATAATCAATATCGTGCTGATTTTGGTAGGGGTCTATTCCCCACTACCCTCGTTTATCTAGAATGTTCTTCATGACAACATAATGTTCTCTTCATGTCCTCTCAAAATGCAAGTGTCTGACTTCCATGACCATATAAGGTTTTGCCTCTTTTGTTGTTTTTTTATCGTGTTTATACTCACTACTTCTTAGATCTATTACTGGTAACCTCTTTCAAGATTTAACTTTCTTGTATTTATTGCTTATAGCAAATTTGAACCGAAACGATTACGTCTTCTCATGTGCTTCAAAAATCACATTCGTTCTCTTATTGTCCTTCTCTTAATCTGTCACCAGATTGACATTTACCGCGTGTTTTGGGGCACAGCATATGCAAACTTTAACAACATCTCGGGCAAAAGTCTAGGTTTTCTTCTACCTCCCCAGACAGAAAGTCGGAGGTAACAATAGGCCGAGCTAGTTATAAACGATAGATCCAGATGGCCATTCCACTCCTACGCTAAATCCGAGTCTTACTGTGTGGTGTCCAAATATGTTCCCCAATCGTACACAAACACTTCTCTTTACACCACAAGGAGTCAATATGGTTTCAAACAAAAGTCAGCGATCAAAACAATTAGTAAGGGATGGTCAATTAGGCCCAGACAGGACAAGAAACCTTGATCTGTGAAGCGAAAACATGAAATACTGTAAGAGGAGAGAAAACGGAAAGGGAAGAGCACATAAGAAATTATAGGATGGTACAGGAACATGTAGCGATCGAGATTGTTTCATCACACATACTGACAGATAAGTTAAATTTTATCGTCACTTCGGTCACTAACATACTGACGGGTGTGGTGAGATCAGTGATACAGTTGATCAAAAATACATTTAATATTTAACTAAAGAGTTAAAAGTAGTAAAAACTATTACAAGGCCCGTGTTTATTGCCCGTCATCGTCACCGATGCCTCAGGTCGAGCTGAATGTTAAAATGGTTCGCGCTAAGTAAAATAATAGCCTATCCCCAAACCCGCTCGCGTTTTCGTCACTCCGTCTTGAGAATTTGAAATTGACATGAAACAGTTTGCGTGCGGCAAATACTGGTTTCGTTCATGTTGGAGCGATAGAGGGGGGGGGGGGGGGGGGGAAGAGAGTGAGAGAAGAATAAAACTAATGCTTTTTATGAATCTAAAAATAAACTAATGCATTGTATTGTATCCAAGTCGCATGGTAACCTAGGTTTGAAATTGTATGCTATTGCGTGAGAAAGTCATTACCCCGTGTTACCCGCCACTTCGTTAGGCTAGACACGCTGTAAGTTAACTACGATTCAAATAGACAATTAAGAGAAGGGGCCAGGGGGTAGAACGATACTGAAAGTGGAACTCAAAATGACTTTCGATATACACATATATATATATATATATATATATATATATATATATATATATATATATATATATATATATATATATATATATATATATATATATATATATATATATATATATATATATATATCATCATCATCATGTGACGTATTCTTTCCAGAACGTTGTCTCCATTACAGCTGCTCTGAACGCATCACGATTCTGGGCAAGTCGACCTGCATCAGCCAAAGACAAGTTCAGACTCTCTGTGATGTCCTGGGTCCACCGTCGTCTAGGTCGACCCCTTCCCCTTTTTCCAGGGACCATGCCTTCCATCACTGTTTTTTCCAGACTATTATGTCTTTTTATATGACCGAAAAATGTATGTATGTATGTATGTATGTATGCATGTATGTATGTATGTATGTATGTATGTATGTATGTATACATGTATGTATGTATATATGTATGTATGTATGTATGTCTCCAGTGAAAGTGTATACTGTATGCAGATAGCCAGAAGGAGCTTCTGTGAGCTGACATATTCTGCAGAGCAGTGTATTGCGTTTGAATCTACATAAAAGAATATAAGGTGATGTGCCATTAGCTGGGCACTCTGACAGTTCATCGGAATAAAGTGTTTATCCCCAAAATTAACTATAAAGATAGGGGTATGATAGCAACAACAGCTCCTCAAATAAATGACTTACACTACTAAATACTAATGAACAGTATGTGAATACACCTGCAGGAACAATATATATTATTATCGGACAAAGAGTCCAATTTAGTTACTCATTAGTTGTAAGATACATTTTCCTCATTTTTAAAGACCTGTCTAAAAGAGATTGAAGGACAGGCAAAATAAAATTGTACAAAAGAGAAGATTAATGTTCAAACTTAAACCACAGACTTATTACTTTACTGTTAGTGTGTTATAGTATGTTGTTTTGATGTACTTGTACCATCATTTCATTTCATTCCCTAGACACTAGCCACATCAAACACCACACACTAGAAATAAAATACAGCACCGTGTGAGATCTAGAGAGGTAGCGTTAGGTACCCTGAGAACTCATCATCCTCATCATCAACTATTAGACTCAGGGTCTTACACAGCTTGACCTCACACGGCTGACATATACATAGCAATCTTTCTTTCTTTATATCATCTTAACCTCTCCATCAAATTAAACTTGCTACAACGGGACACATTAAAGCGTCGTCACTTCGGATCACTGACAGAAATGTTAAAACCCCTTAGTCGCTTCGGTCACTAACATACTGTCGAAAAATGTTAAACCATTCGTCACCTAGGACCACTAACATGTTGACAGAAATGATAAACCCCATTGCCCCACGGAATCTCTAACTTACTGACAAAAATGTTAAAGCCCATCGTCACTTCAGATCAACTAATTTCTCATGCCAGTTTGGGGTTGTTTTTTGTGTGGTCAACTTAAAGGCAGTCTGTGGGGTAGAAGAAAGGATAGATAGAAGAAATAAAAGAGAGTACCAATCTCTTCCACGGTGTCTTTTGGCTCGCTGTAGGTGATAGTCCGACACTTGTAGGAAGAAATGTTTCAGGAGACTGAAATTTAAATTTTATATATATTTTATATATATATTTATATATAGTCAAGAAGCAAACCCCATCAAGGATCCTCTTCTTCTTCTTCTTCTTCGTTCGTCCTGAAAAGGACGGTGGTTGCGTTGTGTCTGTTTGCGCCTAAGCTGTGATATCTGCACCTTTCGGTCGACACATCCGACTTCTGCACGGCATTTTTTAAGGACCGGGTTTGCCTTCCCATTTCGATCCGTGCTCGCTCAGCCAGCCTGCACTGCTGCAGACTGTTTCCAGGACCACCACGTGGAGGTGGATCGCTGGTCCTGACGCAGGCAGTCAAGCTATGAGTCGCTGACTGCGGTCTCTATTGCTGCGTCTTGAGGTCCCATCAAGGATCCTGAGAGTAGATTAGGTCTTCAGCCACACTTCTCCTGAGGTACTGATATGGCTCATGAGACCCCCAGCTGGTAATTAAGATAATGATTAACAAAAACAGTTAATTACCAAGCAATACTGAACATTTAGTGAAAAGAAATAAACAACAGTGAAATTCTGCTCAATGAACATATATTAGCTCAAGCTATATTGGTTACAGAAAAACACAAGGAAGAAAAAAACAAATTATGTATATATGGTTATATGTATATATTACTGAGTAGGAGATAAAAATAGCCTACACAAAAGTTATGTTTATTATTAGGGTACCCTTCACGATGGCTGAGGTTTATGTCCTAATTCTAATCACTGACTGGTATGACACAATATCTTTTAATGTTTGGTCCTTTCTTAAAAAGCACTTATCATGAATGTTGTTGCTGCTGTATGACTTCACAATATCTCTGCAAGTTTTCTCCCCCCGGCCAAGTTGCTGGAATAGTTCGTAGCTGTATACTGCAAGGTTTCACTACACAACTGAGAGTTCACCTGCGTTCGTCACCACCAGGGAGCTAGGAGATACACACAAAGGAACAATCTATTTATCTCTTTGGTTAGAGGCAATAATTGTCCTGAGTGTGGTGTATAAACCAGGCTCAGATATCAGTCATATTATTACCTAAATGACATGGACCAATGTTGAGCACCATTCTTCGAGCTGCAAACATATGATATTAATAGGGTAGGGGCATACATACATCATCAATTGTTGTAAAGGCATACAAAGATCATACAACATTAAATACATGAATGCGATAAAATATACAATCATTAAATAAAAGAGGCGGGCAGGGTAGTGCAAATGCATTCTGTGAAACAGCCTGAAGGACATCAAAGGCATACAAAAATCATATAACAGTAAATATATGAATTCCATAAAATGTACATCCATTACATGAAAGTATGCAATTGACTGAAAAGCAGTGCAAACATTAACTAAAGGTAATTGCATATAATGAGATAATAATTGAAAGCAGTTCAAACATTCAATACAAATAATTGCATATAAGAATATAAGAATATATATATATATATATATATATATATATATATATATATATATATATATATATATATATATATATATATATATATATATATATATATATATATATATATATATATATATATATATACAAATATATATATATATATATATATATACTTAGACATATATTTACCTCTAAACAGAGTTATACCTTATGAGAGGGATTTCGTTGGATTACACCAACTGGGGGCTTGAACGGGCTAAACCATTGCTTAAATCCTTCACAAAAGGCGACGGAACAGATATAATGCGTTAACAATTGTTCAGCCCAAGGCAACATTGTTCGTGACTTCTGGAAATATTTTTTGAAAGCTCCCTTCAGGTAGAAGTGTTATTAACCTTCTATCTACATCTCTGACAAGAGTAATCTTGCGCGCAGGTAGATACCTTGGAAGCCAATATTAGATACTCTTGAGTTTTGATCACCGTTGGACCACTACTGCAAATCAGGGGAGGCAATCCGTGACATTTATGCCCTCTGTAGAAAGCCAGCAGTATCCACTTGCAGTAGTGGATCCTGCTGCAGGTTCACATGAGGAGTTTGCGAGCCTTATGCACAGCTTCACATTCCTATCTTACAATAGGAATGAGAGAACCATGTTTCCATTCTCTGTCTGTGCTCTTAGCGACACCTGAAAACTGTACAAGGCTTACATTATGGATTACTGTATGAAAGAATTATACATTAATAAATCTATAATAAATATAAACCAGTTATGT
The DNA here is from genome assembly GCA_024509875.1 of Oreohelix idahoensis. NCBI lineage: Eukaryota > Metazoa > Mollusca > Gastropoda > Stylommatophora > Oreohelicidae > Oreohelix > Oreohelix idahoensis. The sequence continues at coordinate 249,175 of JAMPIV010007870.1, read as the reverse complement.
AATATTACGATTTGTTTCGCAATCAGCTGTTCAGCTACCGTCTTTTCAACTGCCGATACGTGACGTCACTCATCGCACGTGCCAAGACCCAGCATACGTGGTTACAACCCCCTTTCAAATAATTAGCACACAATATGATATCTCCCTAGCAACATAAATTAAGAGCATTAGTAAAACGTGGGGGCAGAGAACTTAGGTGAGATTATAAGGTTGAGGCTGCCTGGAATGCGTTACAAAAAAGTAATGACTTCATTTGCCAGTAATTATGTGCTTTAACGTCGGCAGCTAGTTCGCTGGTAGGGTTGTGGGAGCAAGGAGATTGTGGTACTAGCTGGCGCGTGAGAAGTAGAGAAGACACAAAACACACGCGAGAGTTGCTTCGTCACTGTGTGGAAACCAGGTAATTTGCGTGTAATTGGGCATTAAAGCATTGGGTAGGCAGTGATTTTAGCGTGCTGAGATTTTCTTAAAAAAACTGGTAAAGCTGCGTGCATATTGCCTGTTCTTGCGTACCTTTGTTTTCTTGCTTTGATGTTTTTATTGGAAGTGCAATTAGTAGTTCAAGAAGTTGTTTCTGATATTTTCGTGTGTGTGTGTGTGTGTATATATATATATATTATCATCGTCTTCATCGTTATTTTACACCTTCATGTGAAGCATAGGTCTTTATGAACTACACGCCAGGCCTTCCCGTCCTGTGCCATCTGCTCAAGGTCTCAATGTCTTCTTAATTGCTTTCATGTTTATCTCCAGTTCTTCTCAATTCCTGTTTGGTAAACCTCTATTTCTCTAGCCGGAGGCGGGTAGAAGGGGCTTCCAGGAAATGACACGCACATACATATCTATAAACATGTATAAATATATACGTGTGTGTGTGTGTGTGTGTGTGTGTGTGTGTGTCTTAGAGAGCAAGCTCCAGATATTTCATAAATCAAATTAGAAAGCCAGCATTTATTCTTACTGACCTGTTGTAGTATTTTAAACAGTGTACTTTGGCGGTGCCCAATGGGCTGATCACCCGTTGGCTTGTCACACCGATTACGGAAACAGCGGCAGATGGATCTATTTGTTGTTGCCCTAAAGACGCCGCTAGGCGTGATGGGAAACTACAACAGAGAAAATCAATCTGCTGTTGCCCTTAAGACGCCACAAGGCGTGATGGCCTCTGACTGCTTGGTCGGTCTTTGGCTAAGGACGGAAGAAGAAGAAGAAGAAGACTTTGGCGGTGCTGTACATCCTCTTGTGTGCCTGTTTGCATTAGCAAAAGTTATTTCCTGGTTTAAGACGCTGGAGTTAACGAAGAAAGCTAATGCGTCTGACTGAGACTAAGGACTAAGAAAATTACATACGTTACTACCGCGAGACTTTTGTCAGGGACAAAGAAACGAAAGCTGAAGAGGAAGAAAGCGAGAAATACATTGTAAAACATAACTAAGCACAAATTATTTGACCCAAAGTAGAAGTCGATGGTAATGCTCCGGTGACACTTGGAATGAACAAAAATGATGCTTTATGAAGATATCATTACGTTCTCGTCGATATTCTAAAAAATTTTCTCATATTAAGCTACATTAGCGTGACTTTTGTGTCTGGCACCATGGTCTCCTTCTGAATTCCATGCTTCGGAAGGTCCAAGGTGGATGGCTCCGGCATGTATGGAAGACCTCCATAGAAGCCTTGAACCGTAAAAAAACTGGTCAGGATCTACTGTCCTGGTCATGCAGGGGTACGCGGCAATGAAAGAGCTGATTGACTAGCTTGGAGAGCACCTTGGGAAAATTGGATATGGATAAGGGAGAGATACTGAGGGAAATTAATGATTGCCTGTTAGAAAATGACACTGCAATCGATGAATCATCAAGGCTAAGATTGCTAGAATTTTGCATCAAACGTAAGATCAGCATGGATGGACGTATTCTTCTTCTTCCTCGTTCGTCCTGAAAAGGACGGTGGTTGCGTTGTGTCCGTTTACAGCGAAGCTGCGATATTTACACCTTTCGGCCGACACATCCAACTTCAGCACAGCATTTTTTTGGGACCGGGTTTGCCTTCCCTCTTCGATCCCTACTCTCTCAGCCAGACTGCAGTTATGCAGCCTGTTTCCTGGACCATCACTTGAAGGTGGAGTAGGGTCTTGGTCAGCTCTGGTTCGCTGACCCTGACGCAAGCAGTCAAGCTATGAGTCACTGACTGCATTCATCTCGTTTGCTGCGGTTTCGGTCCCGGATGGACATATGAGAGGATGTATCTGGCGTGTTTAAAATCAGCGCTCAAAATAAAAAATTAGCATTCATACCCTTCGACATTTGCTGAGGGAGACTGAGCACCTATGGGTTTGACTGGAGTGCAGTGACGTTGATTGTAATCAACAAAAACGTAATTATTGTATCTGGCACCTAAGTCTCCTTCTGATTTGTAATTGCGGTACCTAAGCGCTGGTCCTACAATTAGTCTTATTAATGTTTCTATACATTTTATAAACATGTTTCCAATATAAGTATATATGTATAGGTGTTACATGGCTGTTTATTTACATTCTTTTTCCATATAAGTATGACAGTAGCTTTCCACCATTTAAGTAACCTTCGTATTCTTGAATAAAGGTCAAAGCAATCAGTGACCATCACGCCTCAGTTTGTAAGTGATGTTCTGTAATTTTCAAGCTTCATAAAATATTTATACTAAACACCGTACTCTCATGTTCTCGCGCGCCGCGTTTGCTCTGGCTTTTATACCATCTCATCCAATAACTTTATTAGTAGAGCTGTTCTTGAAATCCTCTCTAATTTTATACCTTAGAGTTAAAAGCACTGTCTGGGCCATTTCTGATGTATTCAACAATTCTTTGAAGTGTTTCTTGCATCTCTGTTTGATCACACGCTTGTCATTTATTGGTTTTCCAAATCTATCAGTGACAAATTATATTGATATAAAATGTTATCTCTTTTTTCCGTTGCTATAATTGTTTTTCTAAAATGCACTCTGTACATAGTGTAGTGAAATTTTCTCCATATTCAAACCAAGATCTGTTTTGCTACTTTAATATTTCTTCGCGCTGGTCTATATTTCCTCTGTCCTGTACTTACTGTTCTAAGTCTACTATCATGTACTAGACACAGTATTAAGGCCTCTTTGTCTTGTGTGGACTGGCCTATGCTGTCTGATAGGGAAAGAACAGAAGTGATTGCGTCATTAATATGCCGTACTGCCCATGGTGGACTTCCGGTGTTATGTCTTTCGGTTCGCACTATTGACCTGTTATCAAAGCATCATTTTTTTGGTGATGCGTAGATGGCAGGTAGGATAGTGTGATTCGCTTGCATAGCTAGGCGGGGTTGTCGCACGGAAGGTCCAGTGTTCAAATCCTGGGTAAGCCACTCATGTCTGTTGCTTTTCTGTTGTCTAGTGTTCTACTTCTGTATTTCTTACGAGTGCCTGAAAACATTCCTTTACGTTTGTTTCATATTAATTTGCGGGAATGCTCACCTGGGTAGATTACTTTTATACATATAATCTTTAATGTGTATTCCTAAATTTTTTTTATTTATTCTACTGTCTTGTTCTTTATTAGTAGTTCTCTACGTCTGTCTGGTGTTAGATAGACCAATGGTTCTTAACGTAGGCCATATGTCTCCCAGGAGATCATGCCATATCCCAAGGTGGGGGGGGGGGGGGGATAGTAAAGTAAATTTTGTCCAGTTAAAAGCGAGGGGAACCACAGAGGTAAATGAGGCTCCAAGGGTGGGGTGGGGGAGGCATGAGCAAAAAAAGAAAGGTTGAGAACCCCTGTGTTAGACTAGGAAGTATGGGTTTCTTTATTGTCTGCCAGATGTCTACAGTGCTATCATTAATTGTCTGCCATGTGTCTTCAGTGTTATCATTAATTGTCTGCCATGTGTCTTCAGTGTTATCATTAATTGTCTTCTATTTTATGTACAGATGATCCTGTGTCCATGTGAACTATTTCTTTGATGTTTGGTTCATTTAGGTTCACTGGACAAACTCACATGATCAAACGTCCCCAGATAGCAAGATTTAATTGTAGTGTTCGGGCCAAAACGAAAAATTATTTTTTGTTGGTTCAAAAACAGCGACCTGCCTGTCAAAAACAGAAATATACCAGTTAGAAACAACGACATACCAGTCAGAAACAACAACATACCTGTCAGAGACAACGACATACCAGTCAGAAACAACGACATATATCAGTCATAAACAACGACATACCAGTCAGAAACAACGACATACCAGTCATAAACAACGATATACCAGTCAGAAACAACGACATACCAGTCAGAAACAACGACATACCAGTCAGAAACAACGATATACCAGTCAGACACAACGACATACCAATCAGAAACAACGACATTGTAGTGGTGTTGATGGTATTGTATGATGGTGTTATTACTACATGTAACTTGTATGAGGCCAGCTGTGAAGGCTCCTGAGATAAAATGTGGTTGAGAATTATCAGAAGGCCTTTCTTGCTACCACTACGACCTCACACTTAATTTTTTTTTTCTTAATGAATGTGGCTACGTAAAGTGTCTAGGGTAATGATGTGTAATGTGGTGTGTTAGTTATAAATACACCCACAGGCATTTAAGAAGACTAATAAGATTAACAAGTGTTAAAATACACTGAACTAACTCACGTGTATAAAGTTTTTGATATAATTATATTACATTTATTTGTTCTGGATCAAGTTTTATTTTGACCAGAACTTGTTTTAAAAGAAGGATTTAAAATTTATGAAAATTATGCATGGAATGTTACATAATAAATACAAAAGTGTACATATTTAAGTACTAGAATAGTTAGTTTTATTCAAATGTTCTGGTAGTCAGCTACTAGGGAGGATATTTATTGTCTGTGCTGTTGGGGTGGTCTCATCACACCTGTCTATATTGACTACACCGTGTCCAGAAACTGGTGGGAATTTTTATGGGGATATTAGTCACTACCAATAGTTGGTGAATGTCCAGCAGACCAGAGGCTCACTCATCTTTTTGTAGCTCTGGTGCTGAAAACTTGCGGTCCCACCTCTCCGTGCTGGCGGACAATAATGGTGGTCTCTGTCACAAGAACTGCACAGATACACTCGAGTAAAGTCACCCACCGGATAGACTCTGCTTTGTTGTCGATAGAAAACTCACAGCTCTGCAATCAAAGTATGGGCTATGTGTCAAAATCTATTCTATACCCACGTCTGGACACCACACTGACACAACAACCACATCATACAGACAGGTCAGATCTCTCTGACCAAACAGCACAGTTACCATGGTGGGTTTACATCCGATAGATCCTCCCAGACTATAGATTCTGAAAAATAATTATTAGTTGTCGGCCCTAAAAGAAGATAGGTAATCTGTTTCAACGCTTGATTTATTTTGCACAATCCTTGCTGTAGTTTATGTACCTTGTTGGTCCCTAGACCCTGACTTGGGCGGGGGGTCTAGAGCAAAATCCCTACTGGTTTGTAAGGCTATATTATGATATGGCAGTATCAAATCACTCGAACATGAAACAATATTCAAAATATATAAAGAAATAATTTCAATCTTACCAGATTAAGAATACATAACACAGAATTGCTAGCAAAACTCAGCTGAGCTGCTGGCTATAGTATGGCGTCCCTAAATTTATTCACTGTCTTTCATATGGGAACACACCACACTTTAAAATCTGTGTCTAACACTGAACAATTATTGAAGAATGACCCCAAATGCGCTCTGAGCGCTAATGATATGATTGTCTGTGGCCAATCACTGCCAAGGTTTATTTTTAATTTCAAATTTCTACACTAAAGTCATTTCAGTCATGCTTCAGTCAAGTATGGATGGTTATCTGTTAGTCTGTCCGTCTCTACTTGTGTTTCTAAAAAAAATGTGCTTGATTTTTGAAGCAACCTTTCTCTCCCCTTAAAATTTTGTCGTAAAAAGTTATATTTAGACACAGCTACCGCTCAAAACCCCTCTCCTCCATAATAAGTAACTTTGAACACCTGTTCCCAAGGTCGTGTTTTTGTGTGCAAATTGTGACACTTTTAGATTCAATATAGTCTAGCGATGATGTGAACTACACTGTCTTTTGTCATTATCTTCAATATTATCTATCCGTTTGTAAAATTAAGATCATATTAGTTCACTGCTCAGAATAGGCCATCCGGCCAGCTAATTTTTATATTCCTAACATTAATATTAAGAAAATTTACTTTTTAAATTTTTGTAATTTTCCTACCATCCGCGTTCTGCCGCTCAATTCAAATCAAAATCTTAGTATCGCAAAAGCGTCCATTTCCGTACCTCGTGTCAATTTGGGGGACGTGAATTTTTTACTTTCCTCCATCCCCCCCAATTGCGTCTCCTTAGCCTTGCTACGCAATCTTTCCAGTCATATTTTTTCCTTTTTGATCCTCCGTTCCCCTCCTGTCTAGCAAGGCAAAATTTATAGAGGATGATGACCCGCGGTCTAGGCGATCATGTACATCAGCAGCTTACGCATTATGTTTTTTATCCTTAAATGTTATCTTTGGAGTATTTTACCGTTGTATCTCGGTCAATTTCACTACACATCTCCCCACTTGAAAACATGCCTATGGCAAGTTCCAAAACCAGCGATACACATAGGTAAAATTACTCCTCACGTCTGCCACTACTCTAATTTTGATCACAGGGGTGCCGACTGAGGAAATCTGCACCGACATTCAATTTGCCTGGGATATATTGGATACTGAACTGATATGGTTGAAGCAATAAAGACCACCTCAGCAATCTTGCGTTTTCATGCTTAGCCTGAGACAAGAACACGAGAGGCTGATGATCCGTCTCCACCACAAAAGTCCTACCATACAGATAGATTTGAAACTTCTTTATTGCCCAGATTAATGCTAAACATTCTTTTTCGCTTGTGGAGTATCCTTGTTCCGCCTTATTCAATTTGCGGCTTGCATAAGCGACTGGTTTCAGTTCCCCATCAGGTGAAGATGATCTTTGCAACAAAGCCCCTCCAAGTCCTACATTACTGGCATCGGTTCTTAAGACAAAGTCCTGTGTCAAATCAGGCAGTTTGAGAATAGGCTTGCTAGTGAGTTTTTCCTTTAACTCTTGGAACGCTAATTCACATTGTGCAGTCCAAATAATTTTATCTGGAAGTCCCTTGCGAGTCAGATCAGTCAGAGGAGCACAAATGGCGTTAAAATTTTTGATGTATTTCTGATAAAATCCGCATAACGACACGAATGATCGCACGTCCTTTTTGGTTTGCGGCCTAGGTGCTCTCTGCAGTTTTTCCAAGTTCTTAGGATCAGGGGTCATATTACCCTGATATACAGTGTGCCCCAAGAATTCCAACTCTTTGCATCCAATACAACATTTTGTTGGCCTAGCAGTTAAGTTCGCCTCCCGAAGTCTATCAAACAACATCTCCAGAGCTTCAATGTGTTCTTCAAATGTCTCTGTGGCGACGAGTATATCATCCATGAAATTCGTGATACATGGGTTATTCAGGGGGTCCAACAATTTTCGCATCATCCTTGAAAACACACTCGGAGCATTTTTCAGTCCGAATGGTAGCATATTGAATTCATAATGTCCATCCGAAGTGCTAAAAGCCAAATAAGGTCTCACTTCAGGCTTCACTGGGATCTGGTAATAGCCTTTACTAAGATCCACTTTTGAAAAGTATTTTGCCTTGTTCAGTCTGGCAAATAACTGTTTTGTGTCTGGTAATGGATCCACTTGTCCTTCTGTGACAGCATTCAGTTTCCTGTAATCTATGCACAGTCTGTGTTCCCCAGACGGTTTCCTCAACAAAACGACACTAGAACTAAAAGATGATTCACTGTGCGAAATAATCCCCTCCTTCAATAAATAATCTATTTCTTCCTTTAATGCCTTCTCCTTCGCGAACGGAATAGAATAGGCTCTCATACAGATTGGGTTTGAGTCTACCAGTTTCATGTCATACTGTAGCAAATTTGTATGGCCTGGTTTATCTGTTAATACATCTGTATGTTCCTCCAGAACTTGTTGAACTCTCTCCCTCTGATTTTTAGTCAGGTGCTTACTGACTTTTACCTGTGCTGCGGTTTCACAAGGATGTAATGGGTATTCATGTGAGGTGAGTGGTTCCTTTTGCATCTGGGTTGCAATAGCTAAGGTCAATAAGGGGGTGCTTTCCTGGAGTGGTCTGTCCAGATACTTCTTTAACAGGTTTACATGATAAACTTTTTCCTTCCCCTTTTTGTCAATTTTATAGTTTGTTCTAGACACCTTCTCTAGAACCGTATATGGACCTTGCCAACCAATTTGTAATTTATTCTGGCTTCCGGGTAGTAAAAGCAGCACCTTCTCTCCGACTGCCAGTTCCCTGTCCTTTGCCTTCCTATTAAAATATGCTGCATGTTTCTTCCTGGCTTGTTTCAAATTATCATTTGCCAGTTTCCATCCAGCTTTCAAACGAGTGGTCAGTTCGTTCACGTATTGATACGATGAGGTAACAGTCTCTTCCGCCTTCTCATCTGTCCAGGTCCTTAATAGAGCTTCTAAAGGCCCTTTTATTGGCCTCCCAAATAGCAGAGTTGCGGGAGCCATCCCGGTTGAACTATGTGGTACCTCCCGGTACGCAAACAATGCGGCGGGCAGGAATTGATCCCACAGATCCGGTTTTTCGTGTGCCAGCTTTCTCAGGATAGAAATGAGAGTCCCGTTGAACCTCTCTACCTGGCCGTTCCCTTGTGGATGGTACGGACTACAATGAAAGTGCCTGGCTTGAAATAGCTTAAAAACTTCTTCCGTTAGTTTCCCCTTGAACTGAGAACCATTATCCGTCAAGATTTGATGCGGGAATCCTAATCGGGTAAATATTGTAAGTAGTGCCTCTGCTACATGTTTTGAATCAATTGATGGCAGGGCTACCGCCTCTCCCCACATAGAACAAGTGTCCACCAGAGTAAGGATGTAACTGTTCCTCCTCTTGGTCCGAGTGAGAGGTCCTACAATATCCACTGCAACCCTCTCAAACGGTGTTCCCACTATGGGCATTTCCCCTAGAGTTGCAGGAGCAGTCCAGTGCTTTGGAGCTACCCTTTGACATTCTGGGCAGGATTTGACATATCTTTTTATATCCTCCGTTATCCCTGGCCAGAAGTAATGACAAGCTATACGCTGTCCGGTGGCGCTGATCCCCATGTGACCACTGAAGGGAATCGCATGTCCGAGTTCCATCACTTTATCTCTATATGAAATGGGAAGAACCAGCTGGTTGTGACCATTTGTTCCAGTTCCGGCTTTCCTGTATAAGAGTTTGTTCTTCATGAAATATTCCCCCTTGCTCGGAGGTGTGTGGCATTTGGGCAATTTTTTAAAACAGGGCTTGAGTGTCCTATCCTCAGCCTGCGCCTTCCTCATCTCCTCTGGATGAGCATTTATAGGTTCACCTTCTTCCTCCTTCTTCTGTGACCTGGTCTGCACTGTCGCCATGATCACAGGTTTCTCAGGATTCCCCAAGAAGACGTATCTACACCCCAATATCAGAGGGTAGATTGGTTCATCTATCACTGCTGCTCTGATTTCTCCTTCCACATAGCGAGTTTTCACCGTTATCCTTGCGATGGGAAGTGTCATGAGTGGTACGTCCTTAGTCGCCCCTTGTATTTCCACTGTTTCTGTGGTATACTGACTTGGGTCCACTAGGCTAGACTTCACAACTGAATCATAATCCAAACCTGTATCATAAAGGCACCTTATGGTGACCCCATTACAAATAACATCTTCACAAACTGGGGGGTGATAAGGTTCCTGTTGTCCCTTAGGATTAACCTTTAATCTTTGCGTCCCCGACTTCATTGCAGCAATGTTTGAAGGTTTCCTTCTACAAAATTCGGTGTTATGGTTATCCTTCTTGCACCATTTGCACCATCTTTTTCCTTGGTTCAACGGTTTTCTTTCATTGAACTTTTGGTCATTGAACTGTGAGTTTCTGTCGCGATAGTCATTTCTTGGCCGCTCAAAATTTGTCCTACCCTTATTTCCCTGCTCTCTATTATCAAATTTATTAAATTGCTGTGGAGCTTTAAAATTGTCTATGTGCTTCTTCTTAGCACCACTTACCTCTGCCTGAGCTGCCTGATACCTCTCAGCAACATTTAAAATTTCCCCCAACTTCTCTGCACCTTGTTCCATGAGAAATTTTCTCATGTCTGGAGCCATGGACTCTCTCAATTGCTCAATCATGATCATTTCTTTAAGATCTTGGGTCTTCCCCAGAGCCGTCCATTTCTCCAAATAGGTTTCTAGTCTGGCAGAGAATTGGTGGTATGTCTCCCCAGACAACAGTTTGGCATTTCTAAATCTCTTACGATAAAATTCACCATTCTTCTCGTACCTTAATAACAAAGCCTGCTTTAACATGTCATAATTGTCTTGGTCTTCTCTGTTCATTTTGGCAAATACTTCATAAGAAGCACCCCTCAATCCCTGTGATAGCTTAAAACTCCACCTCTCTCTCTCTAACCCATATGTAGTAGCTAATAACTCAAAACGTCCCAGGTACCCCTCTATGTCATCGTCTTTCTCAACAAAATGGTCTAAATGAAACCCCATAGCTGAGTTTGAGGCTCCCATACTGGGCGTAGCATCTGAGGCAAAAGGGCTGGCACCATTTTCAGGGGCCGGGCCTTGTAATTCCAGCTCCCTTAGTCGTAATTCGTGCTCCCTCTGCAACCTTCTATCTTCTGCCTCCCTTTCGGCAGTCAACCTTTTTTCTTCTGCCTCCCTTTCGGCCTTTTTATCTTCTGCCTCCCTTTCGGCCTTTTTATCTTCTGCCTCCCTTTCGGCCTTTTTATCTTCTGCCTCCCTTTTCGGCCTTTTTATCTTCTGCCTCCCTTTCGGCCTTTTTATCTTCTGCCTCCCTTTGCTGTCGTTTTTCTTCTGCCTCAATCTGCAGCCTCTTAATTTCTCTATCAGCCTCAATTTGTAATCTCTTTTCTTCAGCTAACCTGTCAGCCTCTAATTTTCTTTCAGCCTCTTTTTCTAATCTCCTTTCTTCCCGTTCAATATATTTATCACATTCAGTCGTTACGTATTGAATTAAAATTTGACCATCCATCCCCATCTCCTTCGCAGTGAGCACAGCAGCTGATCTAAACTTTGCTAGCTCTGCCATACTTTTTGGACAATATAATAATATACAAGATAAATCTCTAACCAGTAAATACACTAAGTACTTCTAATTACTATATGACTATAGTCTAACTAATTCTAACTAACCAGTTAACTAATTAATTATTACTGGCTGTGAAGATTCACCAACTTTTATCTGCAGGGACACTTTTAATTTTAAAGGAAATTTTACAATTTATTTCCCTACTTTTATTTCTCCCACCAGGAGATCCTAATTTTACTGTTGGGCTAATTATCCCTGGACAAGACCCCAATTTATGTAGTGGTGTTGATGGTGATGGGTATTGTATGATGAACGAACGGTGTTATTACTACATGTAACTTGTATGAGGCCAGCTGTGAAGGCTCCTGAGATAAAATGTGGTTGAGAATTATCAGAAGGCCTTTCTTGCTACCACTACGACCTCACACTTAATTTTTTTTTTTTCTTAATGAATGTGGCTACGTAAAGTGTCTAGGGTAATGATGTGTAATGTGGTGTGTTAGTTATAAATACACCCACAGGCATTTAAGAAGACTAATAAGATTAACAAGTGTTAAAATACACTGAACTAACTCACGTGTATAAAGTTTTTGATATAATTATATTACATTTATTTGTTCTGGATCAAGTTTTATTTTGACCAGAACTTGTTTTAAAAGAAGGATTTAAAATTTATGAAAATTATGCATGGAATGTTACATAATAAATACAAAAGTGTACATATTTAAGTACTAGAATAGTTAGTTTTATTCAAATGTTCTGGTAGTCAGCTACTAGGGAGGATATTTATTGTCTGTGCTGTTGGGGTGGTCTCATCACACCTGTCTATATTGACTACACCGTGTCCAGAAACTGGTGGGAATTTTTATGGGGATATTAGTCACTACCAATAGTTGGTGAATGTCCAGCAGACCAGAGGCTCACTCATCTTTTTGTAGCTCTGGTGCTGAAAACTTGCGGTCCCACCTCTCCGTGCTGGCGGACAATAATGGTGGTCTCTGTCACAAGAACTGCACAGATACACTCGAGTAAAGTCACCCACCGGATAGACTCTGCTTTGTTGTCGATAGAAAACTCACAGCTCTGCAATCAAAGTATGGGCTATGTGTCAAAATCTATTCTATACCCACGTCTGGACACCACACTGACACAACAACCACATCATACAGACAGGTCAGATCTCTCTGACCAAACAGCACAGTTACCATGGTGGGTTTACATCCGATAGATCCTCCCAGACTATAGATTCTGAAAAATAATTATTAGTTGTCGGCCCTAAAAGAAGATAGGTAATCTGTTTCAACGCTTGATTTATTTTGCACAATCCTTGCTGTAGTTTATGTACCTTGTTGGTCCCTAGACCCTGACTTGGGCGGGGGGTCTAGAGCAAAATCCCTACTGGTTTGTAAGGCTATATTATGATATGGCAGTATCAAATCACTCGAACATGAAACAATATTCAAAATATATAAAGAAATAATTTCAATCTTACCAGATTAAGAATACATAACACAGAATTGCTAGCAAAACTCAGCTGAGCTGCTGGCTATAGTATGGCGTCCCTAAATTTATTCACTGTCTTTCATATGGGAACACACCACACTTTAAAATCTGTGTCTAACACTGAACAATTATTGAAGAATGACCCCAAATGCGCTCTGAGCGCTAATGATATGATTGTCTGTGGCCAATCACTGCCAAGGTTTATTTTTAATTTCAAATTTCTACACTAAAGTCATTTCAGTCATGCTTCAGTCAAGTATGGATGGTTATCTGTTAGTCTGTCCGTCTCTACTTGTGTTTCTAAAAAAAATGTGCTTGATTTTTGAAGCAACCTTTCTCTCCCCTTAAAATTTTGTCGTAAAAAGTTATATTTAGACACAGCTACCGCTCAAAACCCCTCTCCTCCATAATAAGTAACTTTGAACACCTGTTCCCAAGGTCGTGTTTTTGTGTGCAAATTGTGACACTTTTAGATTCAATATAGTCTAGCGATGATGTGAACTACACTGTCTTTTGTCATTATCTTCAATATTATCTATCCGTTTGTAAAATTAAGATCATATTAGTTCACTGCTCAGAATAGGCCATCCGGCCAGCTAATTTTTATATTCCTAACATTAATATTAAGAAAATTTACTTTTTAAATTTTTGTAATTTTCCTACCATCCGCGTTCTGCCGCTCAATTCAAATCAAAATCTTAGTATCGCAAAAGCGTCCATTTCCGTACCTCGTGTCAATTTGGGGGACGTGAATTTTTTACTTTCCTCCATCCCCCCCAATTGCGTCTCCTTAGCCTTGCTACGCAATCTTTCCAGTCATATTTTTTCCTTTTTGATCCTCCGTTCCCCTCCTGTCTAGCAAGGCAAAATTTATAGAGGATGATGACCCGCGGTCTAGGCGATCATGTACATCAGCAGCTTACGCATTATGTTTTTTATCCTTAAATGTTATCTTTGGAGTATTTTACCGTTGTATCTCGGTCAATTTCACTACAGACATACCAATCATACTCAACGATATACCAGTCAGAAATAACGATATACCAGTTAAAAACAAGGACATGCCAATCAGGAACAACGACATACCAGTCAGAATGAAAAACCAAAATGATACTTGATTCACCGTGTTTTCTCTATGTAAACATCTTGATAGTTGAAGAATACAAAAATTAGGCGATCAAAGTATAATGCTGAAGAGTATGAGGGTGAAGACGAGATAAAGAAATGAAATGCGAGTGAGTGAGAAAACTATAGGAACAAAGAAAGAGGATTAGAGAAGTAACTACAAACACTTCGGCCTCATTCTGCTTTTTGGGGGTCGGAATAGCTAAGAGGTATGGTGTCCGCCTTTAATTCTAAATGTACCCGGGTTCGGTTCCCAGTACAGAAGATATATTTGAGGGACATTTTTTGTCAGAACTAGTGGGTCCTAATGATGCCATACTCCCCCCTGGTCTCCTGGGTAGTGAGATCGGATGCTTAGCCTTCGCGGATAAGAGCGAAATAATAGGAGGTCCCGTGTACAAGTTGAGCACATTAAAAATCCCTCGGCAGGAGGAAAGTATTAAGAGTAGGCCATAAGGTCGCCGCCCTGGCAACATTTACAAAATAAGCAAAATTTCCTGTCACAAAAATTTGTTATAGAATGTATGCCTCCTAAATACACACATTCGGATCCTCGCCGGTCCTACGGAGTTTTGCACTGTGCTGAGATCCTCTTTGTGTGATCTAAGGGAGGAGATCGGAGCACTGATGAGTTGTCCGTGTGCAATGAAAATGGTCCTTAAAACCAAAAAAAAAAAAAAACCTCATCCTGCAGTGATCTACACAGTTTCGCCTGTTCCCACACTAAGTGAGGCAGTTTCACCAGTACCCACACTAAGTAAGGCAGTTTCGCTTGTTCCCACACTAAGTGAGGCATTTCGCCTGTTCCCACACTAAGTGAGGCAGTTTCGCCTGTTCCCACACTAAGTTAGGCAGTTTCGCCTGTTCCCACACTAAGTGAGGCAGTTTCGCCTGTTCCCACACTGAGGCAATTTCGCCTGTTCCCACACTAAGTGAGGCAGTTTCACCAGTTCACCAGTTTTGTCTTCTCTCGCACTAAATCAGGCAGTTTCACCTTCTTTCACAGTAAGGAGCGCAGAAACTTTCTCCCAAATATGGTGCACGCATTTTCACATAAGCTGACCTGGAATATAACACTTTTATCTGAGAAGGTATGTTGCAATAATTTATATCAATGCCACATCTGACGAATTAATTAACCTGCTACTCAAACACGCCCCCCCCCCCCCCCCCCCCCCCATCTATAAGGTGAAAAATCACCTAGCCACAAATTAAGGCTACTTCTATTCCCTGTCTGGCTGTGCCTGGCAGAGCTTTAAGTCAGATTTTTATCTCTCTCAAGACACGCAAGAAAAGCTGAAAAGTTCTCAAAGAAATCATAAATAATGTTTACATGCATTGCGTGAAACAAAATCTGATTTGATAAAAGGTTCACTAAAAGTAAGTGCTGAGAGTCTAGTACTGACCCCTTCCCATTTCGACCTGGAATTAAACACTCCTATATGCTACTTATATAAGGCTGACATCTTCATTATGTAAACAGATCGCTACAGAAACAACTGCTTCATGCAAGCATCCTGCGAGGAGACCACCAGCAGTAGTGGCCCCTTGGTCCATATACAGCGAAAAGGAAAATGACCATGACCTTGCTGCACATATAGCGATGGATGAGACATACACTGAGAAAACTTGTCGATAACATTACAAGGCAGTCCTTGTGCTGGAATTCACAGGGTCAGAGAAAAATAGAGGGACACGAAAAAGAGGCAGCAATGAAAAGGTTGAGGAAGATATGGAAAGACCTTGAGGTTATGACACGTGACAGGAAGAGTTGGCATATGTTTGTAGAAGGTCTGTGCTCGATGGGCAGCTGAATGGAATGAGGGTGATGATAATATGTTACCTAACATTGAAAGTTCTGGCTTTACCTGTCAATACCAAGCCACAGGTTAGTGCCGCCTATGTAGGTAATTGAAAAGTCGCATCCAATTGTTTTAAATTTGTATATCCTGTCACATAATTTTGGGTCCCTCTCTTGTCCACTACGCCGTAATCTGTGACAGTTGTTGTACTGACTAATTACGTGCTTTTCAGTGGTCGGCACATTTTTCTTTCTCTGCTTTGTAGCAGGTATTTTGTATTTTTAAACATTCTTACACTCCTCTCAGTGATAAGTCGTCATGTCTGTTTGGTTACCCGTCCCTCCCTGCTGGCAGAAGAACGGAAGAGGTAATATTAACCGACAATCATGTTGATTAATCTCGGGTGGGGCCGACATCAGACTATAGATTAACACTAAAATCGCTCCAGCGACTTTGGTTAAGCATTGATAAGGCGAACGTGTAGCACTTGCCAAGATGGTAAAGAGACGAGATTTGTTTGCTCAAGCCGTGCAGGCGATAAAATTACTCGCCCGCAGACGAAGGCATACATGCACTCAGCGGAAACGAATGACATAATCGTTTCCTGTCCGACTTTTAGGAACAGATTATTTCAGATAAAAGTAAGATGTTACATCTGAAACACATTGTCGAAAGAGTGTATGGACTTGTCACTTCCATTTATGGGAGACGTGACCTTTTGCATCACGCACATAATTTTCTTTGTCGGAATAATTTTGAATTACCCCACCTAAATATGCAGTTTTGAAACGATTGGCGGAGGTTCGAAATAGAGGAACCACCATATTCATGATTGGACCCTGCCTAAATCGTAACAAACAACTGCGGGGGAGGCAAAGGGCCATATAATCTGACACTTTAGCCAGATCAGAACACTGTGCGAATCACTTGCCAAGACGACAACCAGACTGCCAGAGTTAATACTAGAAACAAGATTCATAAATCGGACCGGACCATTGTTTGAGAAATTTTTGAGGACTTAAGAGCCCAGAAAAAAAAAACTCTACAATTTTACTAAGGAAAACCGGAATCTGACGAATTTGGAACACGGAGTCAAAGTGGGAACTTATTGTTAAAGTAACGACCCCCAAGAACACGTGTAAAAGGCATCTGCTAGTGCCTTAACCTATTTCTCTGAGCAAACAGTCTGTGAGCCAAGATTGGCTTGGTGGTACCAGTTGGGGGTACTATCTCTGGAACAAGAAGGGTACAAGTGGCCTGTAGTCGAAGCTAGATACTATCATCAGACGGGGCTTTAAAGACGCGGGACCAACTTCGGAGACACTCCCTGACACTTCTGGGAACGTGCTGCGTCCTACAACCTTGACCAGTGACGAGCGGCATCAGCGATCCAGTCTACCAAGAACCAAAACATCAGAAGGAGCAGAACTGTCACTGACAGCTAAGTAACACATAAAAACTGCCAATTGACCTCCTTTACAAACTACCACAGTGATGATAATTTTCTGATAAATCATTATTCATTTTTTAAAACCTTGTTAAAACCTAAGTGATTATTAAATTTGTTATTTGTAAATATACAAAGTTAACGTCGATTTAATCATTTTGAACGTACTGCATGTTTGTTTGTATCAGTCACTTTACTAAATACACTCTAAACAGAGCTATATTAGAATAAGAAGAATTCCACTGAGTAAATCAGGGTGTGGGCTTGAACGAGCTGAAATAAATCATTGCATAACTCTGTCTTCACAAAAGGCGACGGATCAGATATAAGTTAATAGTGCTCGGCCCTAAGCAGCATTGTTCTTGACTTCTGAAAATATCTTGTGAAACTACCTTGAGATAGAAGCATCATTATCCTTCTATCTACAACTCTTCCAAGAGTCTTGTGCGATGGTAGACACCTTTGAAGACCCATATTAGATACTCTTGAGTTTTAGCCGCTGTTGGACCACTTCTGCAAAGCAGGGGAGGCAATTCCGTGACATATCCTGATTTTTAGCTATTGTAAGTGTCTGTGCCACATCCTCAGTATTTCGGAGAAGGAGAAAGTAACAAATGTGGAGGTGTTGTCACGTGCTGGCCTTCAAGGTTTGTATACACTGCTTAGACAGCGCAGACTACGCTGGCTTGGCCATGTCCGCCACATGGATGGTCGCATTCCGAAAGATATCTTCTATAGACAACTGGCAGATGGCAAAAGAACAGTTGGGCGACTGCAGCTTTGGTTTAAAGATATGTGCAAGAGAGACACGAGGGCACTGGATATAAACCCAACAACTTGGGAGGATGAAGCCGCAGATCACACCAAGTGGTGATGCTTTTTTTTTTTCTTTAATAAAATTTTCCTCGTTTTCGCGAGGCGCGTCCCATTCAACCTAGTCGGTTATATTAGAGCGCATGTCCAAATATTAAAGACTTTTAGGTTTGATAACTATATCCACCTGCGATGATCTCTACGGCGCCACCTCAGATTGGGCGAAAAGAAGCTCTCATGGCAAGCAGAAGAGAGGCGAAAACGTCGAATGGAACACCAGAAAAATAAACAGCTGAGGGTTGTCACCTCAGGGGCGTATTCCCATAGTCAGTTATGACTGAAGGGGCTATTATTAGCTATTGTATATACACGAAACGATGTCAAAATTAAGAGCAATAAATGCCATTTGACAAAAGAGTTTTACTTAATTTTTTTTATTTGTGATTCCCATCAACAAAATAATATCTAAAATAGACAATAATCAGTTGTAACAAGAGACAATAAAAATTACTGCCAGCTTTGAAATTATGTGTCGAACAGACCGAATCTCACGTAGCATAATATTGTTAATATGACATAGCACTGTAATCTTAATATGACAATGCATTTTATGTACTAAGATGCCATTTAATTTTCTATACCTTGATGTTAGTTTCATATAAATTTTTTTGATAAGAGTGAAGATGGGAAAGTTTACAATTAAGGAGTGATTTTTCAATCACCGTGTACAGTATTTCAGAACACCACAGGTTATCTCAGAAACTTCCTACTTTTAAATTTGGATATCTATACCTAGCGATGAGCGTCCGATTGAAAGAGTGGTAAGAGCGCTGGTCTCTCGCTGCAAAGTTTCCAGGTTCAAATCACGGTACCAGTCTACACAGCTTTAAATGGGTACCTGACTTTGAGTTAGGGAAGGAAAAGGCAGCGAGGAAGGGAACTGGTCACACCCCCACCTCTCGATGCTGGACCTAGTATGGTGAAGTCTCTAACACTTCACTCCCCTATGGCAGTATCTGCTATGGGACTACCTTGACCTTTTATACGTAACGTTTTATTGGCTGAGCTGTTAGTGTGCTTTCTTCTCGCGACACATGTATCGGTTTCCGTGAATGAAATCTGCTAGCGTCACGTTCCATTCTACGCAACTGTAAATAGGTGCCTGATTCTTCTCTTAGTTAAGGAAGGCAAAGGAAATTCGTCACTCTACCTTATAAAAAGCTGAACCTAGTTTTGTGATGTCTCTAACACTTCACACTGTTCAACGAAAGTTTCTGCTCTGGGACTTCATATTACATCAGACGAAAAACGTTGCCCCCCCCCCCCCTCCACACCAACATACCCTCCCCAGTTCTTCGCACACCATTTACTTTCATCTCTCCCCCCCCCCCAACCACACATACACACACACTTCCTCATGTTTCCATAAAGCCAGGATTCTCCCTGTTTCTAGATTTACCAGAAATTTACCTGCCGGGGAAAGCCAACACCGGACAATCGTCCCAGGACACATGTGTACTGACAGATTATCCTGGCCTGTAAACATTACGCGGGCAGAAACAACACCAGACAGTGGTTACGTTAGAAGGCAACACAAAACACCTCAGGATACCTGAAAGGTGTAAGCAACAGGTGTAGAAGGTAGAAAGAATATCCTCTGTGCATTCGCAGACTGTTATAATGTTAGCAGAATTTTTAAATAAATAACGCGATGCTTGCTTGCACCACTAACGGCAAATTAGTCTCGTGTTTACAAACACCATGAGCATTAACTTGTGTACCTTCCTTCATCTGAACGACTACCGCAATAATCCTGAGGTATAATCAGTCCACTCAGTGCCTTATAACTGAACCGGGACCCAAAGATGCAGCAATAGAGAATGCAGTCAGCGACCCATAGCTTGACTGCTTGCATCAGGACCAGCGAACCAGAGCTGGTCAAGACCGTACTCCACCTCCACGTGGTGGTCCTGGAAACAGTCTGCAGCAGTGCAGTCTGGCTGAGCGAGTACGGATCGAAGAGGGAAGGCAAACCCAGTCCCAAAAAATGCCGTGCTTAAGTCGGATGTGTCGACCGAAAGGTGCAGATATCACAGCTACGGCGTAAACAGACACAACGCAACCACCATCCTTTTCAAGGCGAACGAGGAAGAAGAAGAAGATAACTGAACCATCATTGCTCAACATTCATGAGAATACATCAACCAGGGCAGTTATTGTGTCCATGCTACGGAAGGTTTAAAAATGGATGGCTATGGCAAGAATCATGCAGCAACATTAACTCAACATTAACTCAACATTAACTCTAAGAAGAAAAGTGGGTGGAATCTACAAATGAAAGAGAGAGAGACAGAGAGAGAGAGAGAGAGAGAGAGAGAGAGAGAGAGAGCACACTAAACACGATTGACCTCGACCAGGGATCGGGAACCCGCGGCTCGCGAGCCGCAAGCGGCTCTTTGAGCCATCTTTTCCGGCTCTCGGATCTCTACTACTTAACTCTTAGTGAATGAGGGATACCATGTGATATTTTTCATGCGGCTCTTGAATTTGTTAAAATGGAGACAAAATTAAATATTTGGCTCTTTGTCATGGAAAGGTTCCCGACCCCTGACCTCGACTAACGACGTATGCGGCTTACGAACACTAGTACTACTAGTACTAATAATGAACACTAGTCCATTATTACAATTAAACTATTTTTCTGTCGGAAATTTATATTTCATTTATATATTCATTATTTATTACAGTACAGTCCTGCTTGGTTCAGTAGTTTATATTTTAATGTGTACATTGTATTATTTCAATACAAACAAAGAGAGTTAAATGTGTGTGAAAATATAACAAAACAGACCTCACAATTCCGGCGAGAGAGACAATACATACTAACTATAAAGTAAGTCGAGAGTTAGAGAATACATACTAACTATAAAGTAAGTTGAGAGTGAGAGAATATTTGCTAACTATAAAGTAAGTCGAGAGTGAGAGAATACATACTAACTATAAAGTAAGTCGAGAGTGAGAGAATACATACTAACTATAAAGTAAGTCGAGAGTGAGAGGATACATACTAACTATAAAGTAAGTCGAGAGTTAGAGAATACATACTAACTATAAAGTAAGTCGAGAGTAAGAGAATATTTGCTAACTATAAAGTAAGTCGAGAGTGAGAGAATACATACTAACTATAAAGTAAGTCGAGAGTGAGAGAATACATACTAACTATAAAGTAAGTCGAGAGTGAGAGGATACATACTAACTATAAAGTAAGTCGAGAATTAGAGAATATATACTAACTATAAAGTAAGTCGAGAGTGAGAGAATACTGTAGAGTGCTAGAATCCACCAGATATATGTAGAGTGTCTATTTAGAGGTGTGTAGCAGTACTCTACTGGATATGTTGATGTGGAGCTATAAAGTGTTGATGTGTCTTGGTAGTAGCACCACTCAACATGGAGGGTTATCGCCCTCGGACACCAGGGATGATGAGGCAAGATCTTATGGTGTCGTGGTCTGGTTTATGTGTGACGTGTTTATGAAGACAAGTATCAGATAGGGACGTCACATCAATTCATAAACGTATAAAGTCAATAAATTGTTGAACAGCAAGTGATGTTGTTGGTAACATATAATATACGCCACAACGACGAGATACATGAAGATAATTATGCAGTAACATCACTGGTATAGAACAATAGTCATTACATCATCGACGTAGTCAATACAGCAGGAACAGCAGACAGCATCAATAATAATGGTACATTATATGCCTTCTTAGGATATCATAAACAGCTGTGCATGTAGTCAGGTGGTAAGCTTTCCCTTTCCATCATAGCTAGTAGATATCAAATGGGAGATTAAATCTAGTCTCCTATATTCGACCTCGCAGAGTGGGCTGATCACCTGCTTGCCAACCAATCTGATTACGGAAACAGCGATAGATTGTTTGGTCTGTTTTTGTTCCACAAAGACGCCACTAGGCGTGGTGGAAACAGCGATAGATTGATCAATTTGTTGTTGCCCTAAGAGGCCACTAGGCGTACTGGCCACATACTGCTTTGCCGGTTGGTGGCTAAGGATGGAAGAAGAAGAAGAAGATATTCGACCTCAACAAGACAGGCATGTCTTTTGAGCGTCACATTATCGTCCTCTATGTTCCTTAAACAACAAAGGTATCAAACCTAGATCCCTCAATAAAGTTCAGGAAGCAAATGGTCCTTAGGACAGGCATCAATCGATGCGTGACAATATAAGTGGATCGTGAGCTGAGCAAACTTGTCATATCATAGACTCTTTAATAAGGCAGGCTAGGCAAAAATGTCAACATCACAAGATGGCGATAAAGTTACTCAGCAAAATTCAATTACCTGTTCATCAGGAATTAAATCACATAAATCACATAGGCCTCCAGGCACTTGGAATAACATAGAGATATGTCATCTCAAACGGAACAACAACGATGAGGACTCTTTCCTGAACAATATCAGCAAGGACGCCAGCACAAAAAACTTCGTCCTGCTCACAAGCAAAATCTGCCAAGAGTGAACTGGGCGGAAATCATTCAAACACTGACACAACCTAGGACATGCGCAGAACACGCGAATCGAATACAGCTCAGCTAACTTACGGAACGAAGAATGTTCTAAGATGTTCGACTAAAGATTCGAACCTTAAATGGAAATGACATCTTGAAACATTCCGATTGCCAACTGTTTCTAAGAACTGACGACCTGAGCGCTCCGTATATGGACATGACTCAAAATCGTTCACACAAGCTATCGGCAACTATCGTCACACGATTAGACAACTAGTAGAAATAAAAAAAGTGACTACAATTACATGAGTTATTTCCCATGCATTACAAAATTAAATATATAGTCAGAATGCATGGTCAGAATACGTAGTCAGAATATATAGTCAGAATAAGTTGCGACAAGTTTAGCGCAACATTACCGCAACCTCCCGAAAAAAAAAATGTGCAACATTAAAAAAAAAAAAATATCCAAGAGTAAAACCAAAAGCGGTTTAACAACGCACGAATTATGCGAGGATAAGTAATTGCACTGCCTAATATGAGGCTAAATTGACACATAAAGTCTCTGGTGAGAATATTTCTCAACAGATAAAAAATCTGATTCAAAAAATATATCGGGGAGGTGCCACCAACACACACTACACTAGCATGTAAGTACAATATACATATGCACGTGTAATACAATCGTTATCAAATAGCGGTGTCATATACTACTATATTAAATAGTATATTATCTAAACGTTTAATAATATCATTACATAATGAAATTAAACATAAATGACGATCCAGGACACATCTCCTGTAGTTCCAAGGGTAAATACACAATGTGGAACTCTCCATGTTTGACAACAGAAAGGTAGCTTCTCAGATCATCAATGACATGCTGAGAAAAAAAACAACCAATATAATTCTATTTAATAGCCATTATGTTTCATACTATACAATACATTACTATTAATAATTGTGGCCGAGTAAACTTTCGGCCCTTATATTAACTACTCAGTCTTCCTCTTATATTAAAGATGGGAATAGAAGAAGATGATAACAAAGCACAATAGTATGTGTTCACCTAAAGTGAGGACAGATGTGCTAATGTATTGTAGTAATATAGGTGTGTTATGACTCTGTCGTATATCTAGAAATAGGACAGAAGTATTAGTTGGAATCATGTGGGCATCTAGACAGAATGTCAGCCATCACATTATCCGACCCACGGATAGCTCGTACCGTGAAGTGAAAAGGTTGAAGAGCTATAGCATATCGAGTGGATCTCGAACTCTTCAAATTCTTAGTCTGAATAGCTGTAAGAGCTTTCTGATCAGTCTCTAGAATGAAATGTGCGCCCAGGAGGAAACTTTGTAGCTTTAGAATTGACCAAACCATCGCTAACAACTCACGGTCTAAAACCGAGTAGTTCCTCTCTGCCGCATTTAGTTTTCTAGAAATGTACATAACAGGATGCAGAGTTTCAGCATATTCCTGCATAAGTGCTGCTCCGATCCCAGTGGATGAAGCATCACTTAGAAGAACAAAAGTCCTATCAAGAGTAGGTAATCTTAGGATGGGAGGAGAAGAAAATATTTTCTTGATCTGGTCTAAGGAAGATTGACATTCCTGAGACCAACGAACCAGATTAGGCGACCCTTTCTTCAACAAAGTTGAGAGAGGTGCCATGATCGAAGATAGATTCGGGATGAATCTCCCATAGAATTGAATTAAACCCAAGAGACTACGGACTTGTTTCTTCGTTTTAGGTACAGAGATGTTCAATATTTTCGAAGTATTGTGGTCTTCTGTCTTCAAGAGACCATGACCAACACGATGACCCAGGAAAGAGATTTCACCAAAACCAATATAGGCTTTAGAGGGTTTTGCTGTCAAATTAAACTCACGTAGAGTGGACAGTAGGTCATATAAAACCCAAATAGTGATCTTCCCAGGAATCACTGAAGAGACAGATATCATCTAAGTATGCGATGACGTCTGAACGATGAGAAAGAATTCGACGCATCATGCGAACGAAAGTAGCAGGGGCGTTCATAAGACCGAAAGGCATAACATTCCATTGAAATAGACCCCTAGGTGTTGAGAAAGCAGTAAGAGGTTTGGCATGATCTGCTAAAGGCACTTGCCAATAACCTTTAGACAAGTCAAGTTTAGTGAAGAATCTAGAATTAGAAAGTCTAATAAGTAGATCTTCTAGTAAAGGCATAGGTTCAGCATCGAACTTTGTGACTTGATTTAATTTGCGATAATCAACGCAAATTCGTATGTTCTTATCTTTCTTCCGAACAATAACCATGGAAGAAGAATATGGAGAAGTCGATGGTTCAATTATGTTTAATTGAATCATTTCATCCAATTCCTTTTCCACTTGTGACTGAAAGTGTATAGGGATAGGATACGGTCTAACCCTAACAGGATTATTGTCGGTAAGAATTATGTCATGTTCTATGACATGCGTGTGACCAGGGATGTCGGTTAGAACATCCTTAAATGTCTGTAACATCGACGAGACTTGACGATGTTCATCAACAGAAAGATTAGGAGAAATGGAGACATCTTTCCAAGATTCCATGGAATGTAGTGGAACCACTGGAAGAGGGAGATTCACATCAGAAAAAAACAGATTCCTCATCCTGTATGACAGACAGGGATGAGTAATGACCATGAGGTACAGAAGAATCGTCCGTTGCCTGGAAAATAGGCAGCAAATAGTCTGGACGCTCATGAAATTCCGTCAGCATGTTGATATGGAAAGTTTTATGCTTTCCATCTATATCGACCACATAGTCAACATCGGAAATTCGTGAGACTATTGCATATGGACCTTTCCATGCAATCAGAAGTCTATTTTCCCTACTGGGGAGTAGGACGAATGCTTTGTCACCTGGACAAAGTTGTCGTAGACATCTGTTCTTGTTAGCAAACTGCCTTGCTTTTTTCTTTAGCAATTTCTGACGAAGCAGTTGCTAGTTTGCATGCCTCAATGATCTTTTGCCTAAGAGCAATGACATACTCATATGAGGATTGAGTGTCATCACTAATATCATCGGCAGTGATGAGATCGTGTAACAAAGACATAGGGCCGCGCGGACGCGCGCCAAAAACAAGTTCAAAGGGAGAAAATCCTGTGTGTTCGTTTGGGACCTCTCTATAGGCAAAGAGAGCCGCGGGTAAAACCCTGTCCCAATCTTGAGGATGATCTTCAGTTATCTTACCAAGTAAAGTCTTGAGCGTTCTATTCAGACGCTCAACTAACCCATTAGACATAGGATGATAGATGCTACTGAGAGATCTTTTAATGTGTAAGGTAGACATTACTTGAGACATAGTATCAGATATGAGTTGAGTGCCATGGTCTGATAGTATTTCTCTGGGGAACCCCAAGCGAGAAAATATCAGCCAAAGAGCATCTGCGATATCTGTAGTAGATATGCTCTTTAGAGGGATAGCCTCTGGCCAACGTGTGCACATATCGACACATGTAAGGATAAACTGATGTCCTCTGGCCGACTTTATCTTAAAAGGGCCAATAATATCTATGGCCATTTTCTGAAATGGCCGAATAGGGATGTCAGCAGCCTGGATAGGCGCAGCATGTCGTGGTCCTCTAGATTTGACCTCCTGACATACCTGACATGATCGGCAGTATATACGAATGTCCTTGTTAACAAAGGGCCAAAAGAAAGCCGCAAGGACTCTCGACTTTGTACGGGAAAATCCCATGTGTCCAGCACATTGCGAGTCATGAGCATGTTGCAATATTTGCACTCTCATACTCTTGGGAACAAGAATTTGCGAATGTGCTGACGTAGCCGAGTCTTGTACCATACGTACAAGTACGCCGTTTTTCATTGCTATCCAAGATTTTCTTTGTGTATCCTTATTTGGATCACCTTTCTTCGCAAGAATGAAGAATTTTTTTAGCGTAGGATCTTCTTCTTGTAATTTTATGAACGAGTCACGAGAAATAACCAAGGTACTATCTTGGCTATGAACTTCATTATCATTATTCAACGAAGTTTGTGGTGTTTGTAGAGCTTGTGCTCTTGTAACCACTGCATTGGTAGCTTGCATATTATCATCTTCCCAAGCAGCAATCTGCTGTGGGGTACATTCCCTAACTCCGTGGATACGACCAATAATAAGGTCCGCAATAGGATTAGGTAAGAGACAGGCATGCACATCTCCCGTAAAGAAAGGAGTGGCAATGTGAATTACAGCAGTAGGATATTTCTCTAGAGTGCCGCCAAATGTGACACATTTGATAACCCTTCCTGTAGCACAGGATGGTTCTACAAGCGATTGTCTAACACCAATAGTGGTGCATCCGGAATCGAAAAGTAGTGAGACCGGAGTATTATTAACAAGACCCTTATGTAGGATTAGAGAACCTCTCCCGTCATGTGCAACCGAAGCAGGAAGAGCGGGGAGAGGGTTGACCACAACTCAAAGTCGATATTGTAGTCGGTTCGAACAAAGTACTGCATTGGGGGCATTTGTTTGCTCTCCCAAAGTCAAAAGAAGAACAAGTGACAGCGTCAGAGTTTTTATTATCAGAAACCTGATTACAGGCTCCCTGAGATTCTTGTTGAACAGAGTTAGCCTGCTGATATCTCTTTTTTTTGTTTTGAGATCTACCGCGACTACTATTACCTCTGAAGTTATCACTGTTGTTATTATCTCTGTAGTTATTATTGTCTCTATTATAACTGTTATCCTGTTTTGAACTACAGTTTTCATGATTATTATCATGTCCACAATGATGCGAACATCTATTTGTTTGGTTTTGAGGTCTTCACGAGGAATAACCTCTGTTACCATATCCTCTTCTGAAATCTTAAAATTATTAGGTTGGTAGTAACGAGGACTGTCAGCTTGTCTCCAATTCTTCGAAGAAGAATCACCCTGAAATTGATTTCCATAATTTTGACCGTAACTACGGTTACTTTTTCTATCAAAATTTTGTTGGAATCTATGACTAGAGTTTTGACCATAAGGTGCTGCCGAAGCAACTGGCAGACCTTCTTTTACTTTAGCGTTACCAATGGTTACGTGAGGATGCGCAGTTATATACTGGCAACAGAAATCTTCCATTTCTTTTATTGTTTTAGGTTTACGTTCATGAAGGAAAGCAAGGAAAGACTCATTGACAGAAGACATGACTTTGTCTCTTAGTATTAAGTCCATAAGTCCTTCATAAGTTTTTCTGTCTTAGACAGCTCCACCCAACGTGAAAAAGTAAGACGTATCTTTGAAATGAATTCAGAGAATTGCATTCCAGTTTCTGGCAACATATTTTTAAATTGAAGACGATAGCCGTCTTCGTCAAGTTGGTATTTCTTTAACAATATAGCCCTGACAACCTCATAGTTGTTCTTGTCAGGCTCATCTACCATACTTAACATACTCAAAGCATCACCTCTAAGTATTTTGGACAAATGATAAACCTGCAGTGATTTATCTATGTTATGTACTTTACATGAAGTTTCAAATCTGTCCAGATAGAATGTTATATCGTCGATGGAAGCATTGAATGGTGGTAGATTAAGCTTGAAAGTGCTTGCATTAGTCTTATCTGAGACCTTATTTGCATCATTAGCATTACTCATGTTCATCACCTTTAATTTCTCAACTTCCAAAGCTAAGAGTTTTTCTTCATGCTCCATTTTTGCTTTTCTCTCATCAGCCTCTCTTTGTAACTTCCTTTCTTCAGCTTCCCTTTCAAGTTTTTTATTTTCAATCTCTGCTTCTCTTTGTAACTTTTTTTCTTCAGCCTCAGCTTGTTTTTCTAATCTTTTATTTTCAGACTCAGCTTGTTTTTCTAATCTTTTATTTTCAGACTCAATCTGTAGTCTCTTCTCTTCAGCTTCTGCTTCTCTTTTTTGTTTTTCCATTTCCATTTGGTATCTCTTTTCATCAACTTGCATCTGCAGTTTCTTTTGTTCAGCTTCCATTTTTAATGCTTTATCATATTGAGTAGTTGCAAATTCTTCTAACTTATCACCAGTCTTCCCAAGCGATTTACCCTGCTCAATAAAGTATTCAAGTGTAGACATGTTGAGTAATAATATGAGTCCACAACCTGAAATAATTAATTATCTTATTTCAAATTTAATTATAACAAGTCTTAAATGAAGTACTTGCTTACTCACAACACTATATTATCATCCCAATCTCTATGGGAAACAAGTCTTATATCAAAGAACTTGTGTATAGACCTTGTTGAAATATCATCAATCAACTCTTGATCATAATTGCACTTCCCATTCAATAGTGCACAATACTATTCATCATTTATTTATCATCAGTATAGTAGTGGTGCATCAGCATAATCCATTATCCAATCTGAATTAATTACCGTAAGTAATATTATTCATCATTTATTAATCATCAGTGTAGTAGTAATGCATAAGCATAACCCACTATCAAATGTGAATTAACTACTATAAGTGTAACCAATGACTATGTAAACACAATCACAATGTAAACAATAACAATGTAAATATTACACTGTAAACAATACAATGTAAACAATAACAAAGATTTAGCAACTATACGAAAACATTCGCAGAAATCAACAAAAAATAAAGCGAAAATTAAAGAAATATCACAAAAAATGTGATGATATCTGCGACAAGATATTACAAATACAAGACACCACAGTGTATAAACAAAAATGGTGTATGAAACTAAACAATAGAAAAGAGTAGGCTAGCAAATACAAACAAATCAAAACAGAACTAAAGAATGCAGAAAAATAACGAAAACAATACTAACACATGTCATCACAACTAACAAAAAATAGCAACAGAAGTCGCTTTGCAAATTCCAGTATCGGAAATTTGCACACCCTATAGAAAACGCTCACGATAGACAACCTCTATGACGTGGTATGATCTAAGGGAGACACCGCCCAACCGAAACCCGCAGACACATAAACATATAAATATAAATATACAAATAACATATAAACATATAACATATAACAAAAGAATGAGAATGAGATGAAACACAGAAGACTCAGTAGAAGTATAAGGGCACAGTTCACAAACAAAACAGGCCACTTAACTTATGGTAATCCAACGTCAGCCCAGCAGAAAAAACAGATGACAATCAGCGTCCTAAGGAATGAAGATCCAACGATGATGGTACATCTGAACTGTTCCAAAACTGTCAAGACGATGGTACTTGAGCTTCTGATATATAGAATGTAGTGTTGTTTCGGCACTTGTCCTTCTGAATCCTATAGTAAATATGTTTGAATTCGGTACTTGGCCTTCTGAAAACGAACTCGAAACAACCGGCACTTGACCTTCATACAACGACAGCAACTTGGCACCTTGACAGCAGCGACTGGCTTCACTTGAGTTAAAGACAGCAACAGTCTGTGATATCCGGCAATATGTAACAACGCCGGGTACTGTCAAATTTCTTGCTTACGGCAAAAAGATGTAATTCCACATTTACCGGGCAACGCCGAGTAGTTTCAAAATTCTTTGTTGATGTCTTGTAGTTTGTTGACTTGTAGTGTTGAATGTAGTGGGTAAGGGACCCCGAATCTGCTCACCAAATCAATGTTGAGATGTGGTGGGCTTATCGAATGCCTTTGGACTGGCCACCAATATGTAGAGTGCTAGAATCCACCAGATATATGTAGAGTGTCCATTTAGAGGTGTGTAGCAGTACTCTACTGGATATGTTGATGTGGAGCTATAAAGTGTTGATGTGTCTTGGTAGTAGCACCACTCAACATGGAGGGTTATCGCCCTCGGACACCAGGGATGATGAGGCAAGATCTTATGGTGTCGTGGTCTGGTTTATGTGTGACGTGTTTATGAAGACAAGTATCAGATAGGGACGTCACATCAATTCATAAACGTATAAAGTCAATAAATTGTTGAACAGCAAGTGATGTTGTTGGTAACATATAATATACGCCACAACGACGAGATACATGAAGATAATTATGCAGTAACATCACTGGTATAGAACAATAGTCATTACATCATCGACGTAGTCAATACAGCAGGAACAGCAGACAGCATCAATAATAATGGTACATTATATGCCTTCTTAGAATATCATAAACAGCTGTGCATGTAGTCAGGTGGTAAGCTTTCCCTTTCCATCATAGCTAGTAGATATCAAATGGGAGATTAAATCTAGTCTCTTATATTCGACCTCAACAAGACATGCATGTCTTTTGAGCGTCACATTATCGTCCTCTATGTTCCTTAAACAACAAAGGTATCAAACCTAGATCCCTCAGTAAAGTTCAGGAAGCAAATGGTCCTTAGGACAGGCATCAATCGATGCGTGACAATATAAGTGGATCGTGAGCTGAGCAAACTTGTCATATCATAGACTCTTTAATAAGGCAGGCTAGGCAAAAATGTCAACATCACAAGATGGCGATAAAGTTACTCAGCAAAATTCAATTACCTGTTCATCAGGAATTAAATCACATAAATCACATAGGCCTCCAGGCACTTGGAATAACATAGAGATATATCATCTCAAACGGAACAACAACGATGAGGACTCTTTCCTGAATAATATCAGCAAGGACGCCAGCACAAAAAACTTTTTTTTTTTTTTTTTTTAAACCTTTATTCAGGTCAATATATCAATGTTATTTAAAATTTTTTTACAAATATCACATAATGTGGGATCAATAATAAAGTAAAGTAAAGTAAAACCCCCCTCCCCCCTCTCCCCAAACTATCATTGCGACAAGTCACTAACTATAATAAACAATATAACAATATAAAGTACCAAATTATTTAAACAATATCACAAAATAAACCTACTAAAGATAAACATACTAAAGATAAACCCCCCCCCCTCCCCCCCCCCCCAAAAAAAAAAAAACTTTATTCAAGTCAAAGTTTACAAAGGTACATGTTGTACTACATGAAAGATGAATGAAGATGAAATGATTGATGATACATTGACTAAAAGATGATGAAACCCTACCATGAGATGAGGACATATGTTATGGAGTGTTTACAACCAAAGCTACCTGCTTTGTATTACGACCGAAGGGTCATTAATTATTTATTTCAACAACAACAAAAAATTTCAAATTTGTTCTGTTATGTGTTGCGTCATACGTTCGTATATTTGTGTAAATATTGTACTGTCATAATGTCCATTGTCGTATACAGCTCTGTTCCTACATGTCCATACAAGGTATCTAAAGTCAGCTAACAAAGTCAGTAGCTTAAGTTCTATTCGTCTCGTCATCTGTGGTAACGTGTTCATTGTGACTGCTCTATGTAAATTAAGTGTCTGTTGTGAGTGTGGGGCTATTAATTCCCTTAATTTGTTTAAAGTGGGGGCCACTGTCTTACATGTGTAAAACAAGTGGTCTTCTGTCTCTGTAATGTTGTCACTGCATAATTTACAATTGGGTGCTGGTCTGTTTACTTTTGTTAGTGATTTGTTCGAAATTGGTGTTAAACTATGTAGTAGTCTGAAGGTGACTTCTTTTGCTTGTGGTTTAATGTCTATTGCGTGAATGTTTGTAAAACTCTGTGTGTAATCAGTTATAAAGAGGTTGTACCCTCTTCGTGTGTTTATAGGTGTTTCCTGTGCTGCAACTAGAAGTTTGTATATAAGTTTGGTGTCTTGTTTTATTAAGTGTTTGTTCCCCTCTAAATTTTTCAGACATATTGCATAAAAAGGAGGTGGTGTCCCAAAAAAAATGGGGTTGATTATTATTTAATTTACAAAAACTTGATAGCCTTAACCCAATATAATAGTGTGCCAACGGGTATAGACCCGGGCTCTTTATAACTTCCCCTATATATTTAATTCTTAAAGCTTTAATTTTAGTATTTATATCCTGTAGAGCTATCCCCCCTTTATTTTTAGGTTGTATTAAAGTAGCGTGTTTAATACTGTGCCAAGTGTTCCTAAAAATGAAGGCCCTAATTAGTTTATTTATTTCCGTTATAATCTTTTTAGGTACTATTTGTATATTTGCTGTATAAATTATTTTTGGCATAATAAAACAATTAACTATAATACTTCTTCCGAAAATGGTAGCCGTTTTATATTTGTAAATTTCTAGCATATTTTGGATTTTCTCTATTAATTTTGTCCATGTTTCTTTATTGGGGTCTTGAGGATTAAAAGAGAAGTTAATTCCATAAATTTTAATTTTATTCACTACCGTTAATTGAAAAGGGAAATCTGACCTATTGCCCCATTTACCTATTCCCATTATGCTAGATTTTTGAATATTTAGTTTGGATTCGCTAGCGTATCCAAACTCTGTGAAACCCTCTAAGATATTTTTTATAGAATCCTTTGTTGTTGGAAAGAATATCGTATCGTCGGCGTAGGCCAACAATTTTCTTTCCCCTGCACCGGGGACAAAAGTCCCCGTGATATTTGTGTCTTGTCTTATTCTTTCCAACACAGGTTCTAACGTTATTACATATAACAAGGGCGACAGAGGGCATCCTTGCCTAACACTTCTCGTTAATTTAAATGTTTTAGTTAAACTATGATTAATCAATATTTTACTTTCAGGTTTTTTATATAGGATTTTTATCCATGATCTAAAGTATTTCCCTATATTATTAGCTTTAAGACTCTTATGTAGGAAGGCATGTGATACTCTATCAAATGCCTTTTCCTGGTCTAAAGATAATATGGCACTCTGGCACTGCCTATCATGTGTGTATGTAATTAGGTCTCTAATGAAATGTGTGTGTCTGCTAATGTTTCTACCATGTACACTACATTGTTGATCTGAATGTATTATTTTGTGCATGTGTGATTTAAGCTTCAGAGTAAGTGCCTTGGCTAGGATTTTGTAATCAGTATTTAAAAGGGAGATGGGCCTAAAATTCTTAATTGACTTTTGGTCATTACTGTCCTTGGGGATTAAAGTAATATAAGATTGATTCAAACTTTCTGGGAGTTCCCCTTTTAAAAAAGCTTCTTCAAATGTTTTGATTAGGATGGGATCTAAACATGGGAAGAAAAACCTGTAAAATTCTGCTGTTAGCCCATCCGGCCCGGGTGCTTTATCTTTTTGAAAAGTACTAAGGGCCCCCTGCAAATTTTCTAAAGTTAAAGGTTGATCCAGCCTTTCACTTTCCTCATCACTTAAACGTCTTGTGTATTTTAGAAATTTGTCTTGTATGTTTGCATCACTTTCTTCTTTAGTATATAGCTGCTTGTAGTATTCGAAGAAAGCGTAACTAATATTGGTATTGTCTGTGTGCCGTATTCCTTTCATGTCAGTTATTTCGTGAATCTGTCTACTGCGCTGAATGTTTTGCTCTACTGCTAAAAACTGCCTACTAGGGATTTCCTGCGTTATAGTGTGCAATTTTGTCCTAAGTAATGCTCCCTGATAGGTATACTGTCTATATTGATCTAACTGCTGTTCTAAGGTGTGTATGTGAGGGTTCGTGTTGTCTAAACTCTTAGTTAAACTAATTGCTTCTTCTAAAATCCCCTCTTCTTTTTTAACCTTCCTATGTATATGTGTAGCCAAAATCTGTGTCCTATCCCTTAATGTATTTTTTAACATGTCCCAATATTGTGCAATGTTGTTATTGGGAATGTCTTGTGCGTAACCTTGTATCAATTGTACTATTTGCTCTGTGTAGTAAGTGTTTTTAAGTAGATTATTGTTAAATTTCCAATGCGGGGATCTCTTTACTTGTTTATGCGTGTGCCCCGTACTTAAAGATGCATAAACTGCATGGTGATCTGTGAATTTAAGAGTGTTCTTTATGTGGTATATTTTGTGTATATTATAGTCACTAGTGGTGTAAATTCTATCTAATCTTGAAGCCAGTCTAAAATATGGGTTCGTCTTGTCATAATATGTAAAGGTTTGTTTATTGGGTTCTATTTTTCTGTATAAGTCTGAAAGGTCATGTTCGTCTAACATAGCCTGGACTTGTCGTACAAGTAAAGACTTTTCTCGTGTCTGCGCTCTCGTGAAGCCTCCAGACCGGTCAAGGTCGGATAGAATACAATTAAAATCCCCACCACCCCCCCCCTAAAATTTTTCTAGTCCCCTTGTAATGTTCCGTTAGTATGTCATGTAATCCGTCATAAAACTTAGGCCTGTCAATTTTCGTCGCAGGGGCATATATATTAATAAGTGTGTGTGTGTCATGCTTGTTGTGTTTGTTTTGTATTTGTATAATGACCATTCTGCCACAATTATCTGTTCTATAATGTACTGCTTCCCAATCCTCATTAATTTGAAGGATGGCAGTACCACTATGGCCGGTGCCCCGGGCGAACAAACCATGCTTCAGTCCTAACCTAGTTACTATCTGGTCGGCATGATAACCAGCAGTAATCCCCGTTTGCTGTAGAAGCAAAAAATCAGGTTTCTCTTTTTTAATCAGTTTAATTACATGGTCCAGCTTATTTCTCAAACCATTGATATTGAGAGATATTATCACTAGACTGCATGTCGGAGTGGTAAGCAGAAGTTGGCCACTCGCTATAAACTGTCTACCTGGCAAAGTGGCAGGGTGGTCACTTGCCATATCTAAACTATCTGACGGAACGGGGACCAAGTGCAAACCGTCCGTTTTCCTTGAATTACAAGGCAAGGCAGTGGTCTGAGGCTGGCTACCCGCTACAGGTGAGTTACTCAATAATTTATCATGTGTTTTAAAGATTGTAGTAGGCAAAGTGATAAACTGGTCATTTATTACACATGGCTTGCACAGCATAGCGGTGACCGTAGTCTGACCGCTTTCTGTCGTAACTAGGCCACTCGACACATTCATGTTTGCATTGCTTGACGAGGCGGTGCATAAGGGCTGACCTGCTAACCTAGTTACATGACTGCCTGACGGAATAGTGACCTGGGGCTGACTCCGTTCCGCACTGATAATTTAGGCTGAGCGCAGATGAAACTGCGTCGCCTAACACTCTCACCCCAGTATGGGGGGGAGTTGACTGCTTAAAAGAAACTGTGCGCATGTTAGTTGTGCGTATGCTGTGTCAAAACATACATTAAAATACTACTAAGCTATTAAAATAAAAACACAAAACTCTTAAATCATAACTAACACGTCCTAAACTATAGGTGTTTTCAGATTTTACTTTTAAAAAATACATTTCTTTTATTCTTCTAGACTTGTACGCTTGAGTCCACTTGAGGGGGCACATCTTCCCACGCACTGGTAGTCTATTGTTCAAGGTTCTAACAGGCTCAAAGGGGAGGGTAGCTTCGGGGTGCAGCTCAGGCGTGCCTTCACCTGCACCGTTCGTTCTCACTCGTCTCACCTGCTTGAAGCTTGGAAGTAACTTCTTGCACTGGGCCCCAGTGCAGGGTGTCGTAAAACATTCTAAATCCACATATATAAATTAAAAGGTAAATGTAAAGCCTAACACATAAATTCAATAAAAGGAAAGAGAAATGGTAAAAGTACAGTGCTGTCACAATGGCGTACAAAAATCCCCCTTGTTTTCTACTTCGTCTGCAAATTGTAACGTTTCACGTTGATAGTAAAGCCTACTGCATCACTACAAGCTTTCTACAATAAAACGTGTACTGCATTTCTAAGAAAACCTTGAGATACGCAAGCTGATTAATGACCTAAATTAATACTAGCATTAATTACACTACGTTAACATAAACGAAAGGACAGATGGACTTAGGATAGAAAGAGAGAGTGAGGGCTGAAAGCAGGAACGCATGCAACCCTAACACGCGTCTCGCGATATACAATTAATGCCACCCTCCCCAAGCGAAAGGCCAGAAGCAATACTTTTTTCAAATGGACAGTGATAAAAAACACTACCCATACGAGAGTTAGGTATAAAAACCTGAAAATCCTTATTGGGAAACATGACATTATACTGGTTTACGTTTGAAAGCCTGACAGTACCCAGACACCACATCGTATCGAAGTGAACAGGAGGTAGAAGAAAATGCACATTTTGAACGCAGCTACCTAGCTCCCTTAAATTTATATAATTGGGTTCCTTAGGACTTGCTGACAAAGAATATGTTAAACGTTACGCAAATAGTCTAGGAATTAACAAATTATAGCCAAACTAAAATGGTGGTGCTGTCAGACAACACCAAAATCAGAATTGCGCAGTGGCAGGTTTTAAAACCACCATTTTACGGGAAATGGGCCACCATGTAAAATCCTATTTGATTGGATAGAAGTAAATGTAAGGCTAAACACGATTAGTCGGGCTACAAATACTAATTCTTTGTTGTTAGGGAAACGTGAGTAGGAGTACTTTTTTTTGAAAAGCTGTGTAAACATGGCCCGATTGGTTAGACCCGCCAATATAGGCAATTAGGAGCGTCAGTTCAGTGCCACATGTTAAAATAAACTTACTAAGAAACAGTGCGTTGAGAGCCAGATCACATTTTTCTAAATAAAAGCCTGGGACAGAGGCGGATCGGAATTTGTGCCATAATTTGTGCCATTATTCATCGCCAGTCAACGTATCTGTGTAATATTTCCATGAATTGTGGTAAGCTTAATATATTCGATATCTTTTTAATGAAAATTGAATGTAAATTGATAATTTATGTCTGTATATGTGTGTGGTTCAGTGGCAAACATGAGGCAAGGCCTAAATATTGCTCCAACCTGAACAGGAGGTGTCGGAGAAAAGTAAAACTGCATGGAATTGCCAAACAGTACACTGACACCTATCTTATTGACTAGAAGGAACTAAGGCTGGAATTGCAGAGGCGTAGTAACCATTTAGGAGGAGAATACTGGTGTAAATTGTTTCAGATGAAGATAGCAGTTGGCCTACCGCTCTGAACTCAGTGTTTGTTCTGTATTGTGTTCAGTGTAGAAATAGATTATAAATTAGATCTGAAGTAGGAGGTACAACCTTCTTGTTTCAGGGACTGTGGTCCTAGTTATTGAAGCAGCACCTGGTCTGGGTTTTGCTGAATCCAGAGGCTGACAGCATACTCCTGGGTCCAGATAGCGACCAGTGAGGTGTCTCCAGAACACAGTGAAGCAATCGAGCAGAGGAGTCTTTTCCTGCCGCCATCACGAAAGATAAGCTTCTGTGGCCAGAGTAGCTCAACATTATGTGCCCCCTCAAAAATTGACATTTTGTTAACCACAGAGGGACAATTAATTGGTTCAAATGACAGGAACTGTGAAAGTTTCCCAATACTATTTCCCCGATAATCAAACACTTGAAGTCATGATGAAAAACAACAACCAAGCTTGAACAAAACCAGTATTACCTCATATTACTACTGCACAAATTACACACATAGAATAATAATAATAAACTATGTCAATACAAAGTTCATATATATAAACTGTGTAAATAATACTTGTAATTACATTTGATTGTGATTCCTGGTTCACTGTGTAGTTGAATCAGGATATCCATTATTGACAAGAATTAATACATATATTTTTAAACTTAAACACTTGACTCATTTAAGAAAGTCTTATAGAGTGTTATATGTGTGTGAGTGTCACAGTGTTGTAAAGTGTTGTAGAATAAATTAAATTGTTTATCTGTCTGTTGTTTTTGTGACTTACACTTCATCATTTTCAATACCCTAGACATTTAACGTAGTCATCACAATATTCCAGAATAATTCTGACTGAGGCATAAATGTGGTAGCAAGTAAGGTCATCTGTAATACACCACACTTATTAGATACAGATACCTTCACAGCTGATCTCAGTCAGTACATTAAGTCCCCTATAAATATTTATAACATCCCACTTTACCACATATATTGGGGTCCTGTCCGGGATTTTGAATCCTTCCCTATTATAAATATGGGGGGTAATTCACTTCAGGGAATAATAAAAATTTAAAAGGTATCCTTGGGTGGAAATAAATAACGTTGAGCTCTCAGTGCCTGTGGTTGTCATTGGATATTTAGTTAGAGATTGTATTGTTTAGTTAGACATTATATAAATTTACCTGTTAGAAAATGGCGGACCTGGCCAAATTTCGATCGGCTGCTGTGCAGACTGCAAAAGAGTTAGGAATGGACGGGCAAGTTATGATTTCCTATGTCACTACGGAATGTGACAAATATATTGAACGGGAAGAAAGAAGATTAGAAAAAGAGGCTGAAAGAAAGTTAGAGGCTGAAAAGGAAATTAAGAAGTTACAATTTGAGGCTGAGACTAAGAGGCTGCAGATTGAGGCTGAGGCTAAGAAATTGGAAGCAGAAGAAAGAAGATTGGCTGCAGAAAGGGAAGCAGAAAAGGAGAAGAAGAGATTACAAAGGGAACATGAGTTACGACTAAGGGAGTTTGATTTTCAAGGCCGTGCTCCTGAAAATGGTGCCAGTACCTTTACCTCCGATGCTACTGCTAGTCAGGGAGCCTCAGCCTCAGCTATGAACTTTCATTTAGATCATTTTGTTGAGAAAGACGATGATATTGAGAGCTATCTAAATAGATATGAACTATTAGCTACCACGTATGGGTTAGAAAGAGAAAGGTGGAGCTTAAAGTTATCTCAAGGGCTTCGTTGGGCAGCTTATGAAGTTTTTGCCAAAATGAGCAGAGGTGATCAAGAAAATTATGACATGCTAAAGCAGGCTCTTTTGTTAAGATATGAAAAGAACGCAGAATTTTATAGGAAAAAATTTAGGAATGCTAAACTAATGTCAGGTGAAACCTATCACCAGTTCTCTGCACGGTTAGAGACATACTTGGAGAAATGGACTTCTCTGGGGAAAACCCAAGATCTTAAGGAAATGGTCCTTATAGAACAATTAAGAGAGTCCATGGCTCCAGACCTGAGAAAGTTTCTCATGGAACAAGGTGCAGAGAGGCTGGGTGAGTTGCTAAATGTTGCAGAAAGGTATCAAGCAGCTCAAGCAGAGGTAACAGGTAACAAAAAGAAACAGGTAGATAATTTTAGGGCACCACAGAACTTTAATAAATTTGATCCTAGAGATCAAAACAAAAGTAAGCACCAGTTTGATAGGCCACGGTATGACAATAAAAATAAAACCCCACAATTCGAGGAAAGGAAATATGATGAAAGAAAATCTTTCAACCAAGGAAAGAGATGGTGTAAAAATTGTAAGATGAACAATCATGACACTGACCATTGTAGAAGGAAACCTCCTCATTGTGCTGCTATGACATCTGGAAAAAAGGGAAAAAAGGTCAAACCCGAGGAACTACAGGAACCATACCATCCCCCAGTGTGTGAAGATGTCATCTGTAATGGTGTCACCATAAGGTGTTTATATGATACAGGTTTAGATTATGATTCCGTTGTGAGTTCTCACCTGGTGCAGGCAGATCAATACACCACAGAAACAGTGGAGATTCAAACTGCAACCAAGGATGTAGCTACCATGACACTTCCCGTCGCCCGGATAAAGGTGAAAACGCGATATGTGGAAGGAATCATAAAAGCAGCAGTGATAAATGAGCCAATCTACCCTCTGATATTGGGGTGTAGATATGTCTTCTTGGGGAATCCCAAGAGACCTGTGATATTGGCAACAGTGCAGACCAGATCACAGTCTAAAAAGGAGGAGGATAATCCAATAAATACTCATCCAGATGAGATGAGGAAGGCACAGGCGGAGGACAAGACACTCAAGCCGTGTTTCAAGAAGTTGCCCAAATCTCATACACCTCCAGGCAAGGGAGAATTATATATGAAGAACAAACTGATTTATAGGAAGGCTGGATCTGAATCCAATGGTCACGGACAGCTGGTCCTTCCCACTTCATATAGGACTAAAGTGTTGGAACTAGGGCATGCGATTCCCTTCAGTGGTCATATGGGGATCAGCGCAACAGGGCAGCGAATAGCTTGTCACTATTTTTGGCCAGGAATAACTGAAGATATCAAACGATATGTAAAATCCTGTCCAGAGTGCCAACGAGTAGCACCTAAGCATTGGACTGCACCAGCAACTCTGGGGGAAATGCCCATAGTGGGAACACCCTTTTGAGAGAGTTGCCGTGGATCTTGTGGGACCTCTCACTCGAACTAAGAGGAGGAACAGCTACATTCTGACTCTGGTGGACACTTGTTCTATGTGGGGAGAGGCGGTAGCCCTGTCATCGATTGATTCTAAGCATGTGGCAGAGGCATTACTCACAATTTTCACAAGGTTAGGCTTTCCCAATCAAATCTTGACTGATAATGGCTCTCAGTTCAAGGGGAAACTAACAGAAGAAGTTTTCAGGATCTTCCAGGCCAAACACTTCCATTGTAGTGTGTACCATCCCCAAGGGAACGGCCAAGTGGAAAGATTTAATGGCACATTGATGTCGATCCTGAGAAAGTTGGCACACGAAAAACCAGATACATGGGATCAGTACCTTCACGCCGCCCTCTTTGCTTATCGGGAGGTACCCCATAGTTCAACCGGTATGGCCCCGGCAACATTATTATTTGGAAGGCCAATAAAAGGTCCACTTGAAGCGCTGTTAAGAACGTGGACTGATGAAAAGGCAGAGGAAAATATTACATCCTCATACCAATATGTGAATGAGCTGACCACTCGTTTAAAAACTGGCTGGAAACTTGCCAATGAAAATTTGAGACAAGCCAGAAAGAAACATGCTGCCTATTTCAACAGGAAGGCTAAAGACAGAGATTTGGCTGTGGGAGAGAAGGTACTGCTTCTTCTCCCCGGTAGTCAGAATAAGTTACAAATTGGATGGCAAGGTCCATATACAGTTCTAGAGAAGGTGTCTAGAACCAATTATAAGATAGATAAGAAGGGGAAAGAAAAAATCTATCATGTGAATCTCCTGAACAAATATTTGGAAAGAGAACATCAGGAAGAGACAAACTTGTTGACCTTGTCCATTGCAATGGAGATGAAAAAGGAACCACTTTCATCATTTGAATATCCATTACATCCCTGTGAGACAGCGGCACAGGTGAAAATCAGTACACATTTAACGAAAAATCAGAAAGAGAGAGTGCAACAGGTTCTAGATAATCATGCAGAGGTGTTAACAGACCGACCGGGGCATACAAATGTATTAGAATATGATATGAAACTGATAGACCCCACACCTGTCTGTATGAAACCCTATTCGATTCCTTTTGCTAAGGAGAAAGCTTTAAAGGAAGAGATAGACTATTTGTTGAAGGAAGGAATTATTTCACACAGTGAATCTTCGTATAGTTCCAGTGTTGTACTCTTAAGGAAACCCTCTGGAGAACATAGACTCTGTATAGATTACAGGAGACTGAATGCTATTACAGAAGGACAGGTGGATCCATTGCCGGATACAAATCAGTTGTTTGCCAGGCTAAATAAAGCTAAATATTTCTTAAAAGTGGATCTGAGTAAAGGATACTATCAGATTCCAGTAAAGCCTGAGGTTAGACCATATCTAGCTTTTAGTACCTCAGAGGGACACAATGAGTTTAACAGATTGCCATTTGGATTGAAGAATGCGCCTAGTGTCTTCTCTAGAATGATGAGAAAATTATTGGACCCTCTGAATAATCCATGCATCACAAATTTCATGGATGATATCCTTATAGCAACAGAAACATTTGAGGAACACATTGACTCTCTGAACATGCTGTTTAATCGACTTAGAGAAACGAATTTAACAGCCCCACCAACCAAATGTTGCGTTGGATGTAAAGAATTAGAATTCTTGGGACACACAGTTTATCAGGGAAACATGACCCCTGACCCCAAGAATTTAGAGAAACTAAAGAAAGCCCCGAGACCACAAACCAAGAAAGACGTGAGATCCTTTGTCTCATTATGTGGTTTCTACCAAAAGTATATCAAAAACTTTAATTCCATATGTGCACCGTTAACTGATTTGACACGTAAAGGAAATCCAGATCGAATTACATGGACACCACAATGTGAATTAGCTTACCAGGAATTGAAGGAAAAGCTCACAAGCAAACCTATTTTGAAATTACCTGACTTAAGTCAAGAATTCATTGTAAGGACGGATGCCAGTAATATTGGGTTAGGTGCAACACTGCTACAGAAATCAGATGCATTGGATGGGGAATTAAGCCCAGTGGCATATGCTAGCAGAAAGTTGAATAAAGCTGAAACCAATTACTCAACTAGCGAAAAAGAATGTCTTGCAGTAATATGATCGATAAAGAAATTCAATATTTATCTGTATGGGAAGGCATTTAAGTTGCAAACGGATCACAAACCCTTGTCGTTTCTAGCGCAGGCTAGACATGAAAATTCTAGATTACTCCGTTGGTCATTACTGATGCAGCCATTTGAGTTTTGCATAGAGTATATATCTGGAAAGAAAAATCTGGGAGCGGATTTTTTAAGCCGCCATCCGTGTGATGATAATCACCGTAAGCCCCAGAAATAATAATAAATTTCTCTATGTGTATATAGAATTATAGACTGACATATAACGTCTGTTTTAAGAGGGGAGAATTTGTCGTGAAACATTCTAAATCCACATATATAAATTAAATGGTAAATGTAAAGCCTAACACATAAATTCAATAAAAGGAAAGAGAAATGGTAAAAGTACAGTGCTGTCACAATGGCGTACAAAAATCCCCCTTGTTTTCTACTTCGTCTGCAAATTGTAACGTTTCACGTTGATAGTAAAGCCTACTGCATCACTACACGCTTTCTACAATAAAACGTGTACTGCATTTCTAAGAAAACATTGAGATACGCAAGCTGATTAATGACCTAAATTAATACTAGCATTAATTACACTACGTTAACATAAACGAAAGGACAGATGGACTTAGGATAGAAAGAGAGAGTGAGGGCTGAAAGCAGGAACGCATGCAACCCTAACACGCGTCTCGCGATATACAATTAATGCCACCCTCCCCAAGCGAAAGGCCAGAAGCAATACTTTTTTCAAATGGACAGTGATAAAAAACACTACCCATACGAGAGTTAGGTATAAAAACCTGAAAATCCTTATTGGGAAACATGACATTATACTGGTTTACGTTTGAAAGCCTGACAGTACCCAGACATCACATCGTATCGAAGTGAACAGGAGGTAGAAGAAAATGCACATTTTGAACGCAGCTACCTAGCTCCCTTAAATTTATATAATTGGGTTCCTTAGGACTTGCTGACAAAGAATATGTTAAACGTTACGCAAATAGTCTAGGAATTAACAAATTATAGCCAAACTAAAATGGTGGTGCTGTCAGACAACACCAAAATCAGAATTGCGCAGTGGCAGGTTTTGAAACCACCATTTTACGGGAAATGGGCCACCATGTAAAATCCTATTTGATTGGATAGAAGTAAATGTAAGGCTAAACACGATTAGTCGGGCTACAAATACTAATTCTTTGTTGTTAGGGAAACGTGAGTAGGAGTACTTTTTTTTGAAA
The DNA here is from genome assembly GCA_024509875.1 of Oreohelix idahoensis. Lineage (NCBI taxonomy): Eukaryota > Metazoa > Mollusca > Gastropoda > Stylommatophora > Oreohelicidae > Oreohelix > Oreohelix idahoensis. The sequence goes on along the minus strand of JAMPIV010007870.1, from coordinate 205,460 downwards.
AGCTGTGTAAACATGGCCCGATTGGTTAGACCCGCCAATATAGGCAATTAGGAGCGTCAGTTCAGTGCCACATGTTAAAATAAACTTACTAAGAAACAGTGCGTTGAGAGCCAGATCATATTTTTCTAAATAAAAGCCTGGGACAGAGGCGGATCGGAATTTGTGCCATAATTTGTGCCATTATTCATCGCCAGTCAACGTATCTGTGTAATATTTCCATGAATTGTGGTAAGCTTGATATATTCGATATCTTTTTAATGAAAATTGAATGTAAATTGATAATTTATGTCTGTATATGTGTGTGGTTCAGTGGCAAACATGAGGCAAGGCCTAAATATTGCTCCAACCTGAACAGGAGGTGTCGGAGAAAAGTAAAACTGCATGGAATTGCCAAACAGTACACTGACACCTATCTTATTGACTAGAAGGAACTAAGGCTGGAATTGCAGAGGCGTAGTAACCATTTAGGAGGAGAATACTGGTGTAAATTGTTTCAGATGAAGATAGCAGTTGGCCTACCGCTCTGAACTCAGTGTTTGTTCTGTATTGTGTTCAGTGTAGAAATAGATTATAAATTAGATCTGAAGTAGGAGGTACAACCTTCTTGTTTCAGGGACTGTGGTCCTAGTTATTGAAGCAGCACCTGGTCTGGGTTTTGCTGAATCCAGAGGCTGACAGCATACTCCTGGGTCCAGATAGCGACCAGTGAGGTGTCTCCAGAACACAGTGAAGCAATCGAGCAGAGGAGTCTTTTCCTGCCGCCATCACGAAAGATAAGCTTCTGTGGCCAGAGTAGCTCAACATTATGTGCCCCCTCAAAAATTGACATTTTGTTAACCACAGAGGGACAATTAATTGGTTCAAATGACAGGAACTGTGAAAGTTTCCCAATACTATTTCCCCGATAATCAAACACTTTAAGTCATGATGAAAAACAACAATCAAGCTTGAACAAAACCAGTATTACCTCATATTACTACTGCACAAATTACACACATAGAATAATAATAATAAACTATGTCAATACAAAGTTCATATATATAAACTGTGTAAATAATACTTGTAATTACATTTGATTGTGATTCCTGGTTCACTGTGTAGTTGAATCAGGATATCCATTATTGACAAGAATTAATACATATATTTTTAAACTTAAACACTTGACTTATTTAAGATAGTCTTATAGAGTGTTATATGTGTGTGAGTGTCACAGTGTTGTAAAGTGTTGTAGAATAAATTAAATTGTTTATCTGTCTGTTGTTTTTGTGACTTACACTTCATCATTTTCAATACCCTAGACATTTAACGTAGTCATCACAATATTCCAGAATAATTCTGACTGTGGCATAAATGTGGTAGCACGTAAGGTCATCTGTAATACACCACACTTATTAGATACAGATACCTTCACAGCTGATCTCAGTCAGTACACTAAGTCCCCTATAAATATTTATAACATCCCACTTTACCACACAGGGAAAGAAAACTCGTGGGGGTAAGCTCGTGGACTTACATCGTCAAAATCTTGCCCGTCTATGTACAGGCTGGTCTGCGTCATCATCGACTCCATATCGTCCTCTTCTGCCATTGACACCAACCAGGAGGAGGCTTGGGTATTCGCCGGTGTAGGTGCTTCCGGAGCTTCCGTTCATACTGGTGACTTTCTGGGGCTGCTGGGTGCAGACGTAGCGCGCTCGTCAACGACAGGTGTCGACGAACTCCACCTCGGGGAGGGCTCCGATGTAGACGCCCTAGGTGACGGTGGCAGGTCTTTCTTGCTCGGAGAGCTTTTACATGGCGACCTGCTCTCGTTACGCTTGACTTCTTTGTTTTTCACCGGCCCCACTGTTTGGAGCGATATTCTCTTTCTGTTCTTTCTCTCTTTCTTTGAGAGAAACGTTTCGAAATCTCCTTCATCGGCACTGTCTTGGGGGCTATCTGGGCCAGGGAGCTCACTTGCCCTGTCCTGCTCCGCCACTGCTTCCTTATTCTGTTCAGCCGGTGTTTCCTCGGCAACCGTCTCTTCTTCCCTTCTTCGTTTCACTTGTTGGGTGGCCGCTCTCTTCTTGTGGCATTGACTTACCCAGTGGTCGTCTCCCCCACACACCGCACACTGGATCCTTCTCCCTGGCAGGGACACCCATACTCGGAGAAACGTATTCTCCGCTGCCTTTAGGTGCACGAAGTGCGGTACGTGGTGTTCTGACTGCTTAAACATAAAGTTCCATTTATCTCCTACCGTCTTTATTCTTGTCACTTCTGCGCTTTCGTCCCCTGAGATGGTCGCCGCCAGTCTCTGCACAGCTTCCGCCTTCATGGTGGGCGGTATCCAGTTCAGGGTTCCTTTTGATTTTTCTTTGTCTTGGTGTTCAATATACACCGTCATCTGTGGGTTTGACCACTCTAGCCTCTTACCATAAAGGCCCTGGTAGTGCTTAAGTTGGGCCGCTGCTGTGAGGGTGGCGAACCACTTAAAGGGCCCTGCAAAACGGTACAGAGTGGCAATCCCACTCGTACCTACTCCTGCAGGCCCCGCAAGGATGCTTGATATCAAGCCATATGATGCCCTGTTAGCCTGTGGGCCAGTTACTGTAATAATCAAAGTAAAAGGACGGTGTAACACACCTCCTTCAAAATCATCATCTATATTTACATTAAAAATGGGCACTACTGGTGCTGACAATTTATTTCTTTTCCTTCTTGGCCTTAAACCAAATTAGAAACAAATAACACAGTTACAGGCTAGCCTAAGCTCACGCTAAGGCTAACACAAACAAGGTCCAGGAAAGCACACAAAAAAGTCCAAGAATCAAACAGAACAGAGACGACAAAAAACTTCGTCCTGCTCACAAGCAAAATCTGCCAAGAGTGAACTGGGAGGAAATCATTCAAACACGGACACAACCTAGGACATGCGCAGAACACGCGAATCGAATACAGCTCAGCTAACTTACGGAACGAAGAATGTTCTAAGATGTTCGACTAAAGATTCGAACCTTAAAACGAAATGACATCTTGAAACATTGCGATTGCCAACTGTTTCTAAGAACTGACGACCTGAGCGCTCCGTATATGGACATGACTCAAAATCGTTCACACAAACTATCGGCAACTATCGTCACACGATTAGACAACTAGTAGAAATAAAAAAGTGACTACAATTACATGAGTTATTTCCCATGCATTACAAAATTAAATATAGTCAGAATGCATGATCAGAATACGTAGTCAGAATATATAGTCAGAATAAGTTGCGACAAGTTTAGCGCAACAAATACATACTAAGTATAAAGTAAGTCGAGATTGAGAGAATACATTCTAACTATAAAGTAAGTCGAGATTGAGAGAATACATACTAACTATAAAGTAAGTCGAGAGTGAGAGAATACATATTAACTATAAAGTAAGTCGAGAGTGAGAGAATACATACTAACTATAAAGTAAGTCGAGATTGAGAGAATAAATACTAACTATAAAGTAAGTCGAGAGTGACAGAATACATACTAACTATAAAGTAAGTCGAGAGAATAAATACTAACTATAAAGTAAGTCGAGAGTGAGAGAATACATACTAACTATAAAGTAAGTCGAGAGTGAGAGAATACATACTAACAATAAAGTAAGTCGAGAGTGAGAGAATACATACTAAATATAAAGTAAGTCGAGAGTGAGAGAATATACATTAACTATAAAGTATTTTAAAATTGAGAGAATACATACTAACTATAAAGTAATTCGAGAGTGAGAGAATACATATTGACAACCAAGATAAAATATTTAATATGTTTGGTTTTGTTTTGTTTTTTTTCTCCTGGGGGCGGGGGGGGGGCGCAGGGGAGGAGACATATTTCGTCCTTATTCTTGAGGCCAAATAAGTGACAAACTTAAGGTTCTTCAACGAGTAACAGTCAAGGGCTTTCCATAAATTCACATCCCTCTTTGAGCCTGTCAGTCTGAAAGAGGATATTGTCCTTGACTTGAAGTGGACAACATACGTCATCGTTCTGTACCTACGTTTCTACTCATTGCAGCATGTTTTACGAGCAAGTTTACCCATCAAAACTATGAACGGGGCAAGATATAAACCAGTGCCGTACCCTTTGATGATCTGCTGCGCGTTTAGAAGGCTGCGGATCTTGTTCAAAACTCATTTTGTTGATTCGAACGAAGTAGCTTAAATATTTCTAAATAATGGAGCCAATTATGTACCCCCAAAAAAGTGCATTCCGGTTCGATTTTCGGTAAGCCTATCACTTATATTTTCTTTTCTGTTGTCTAGTGTCATCTTTATGTCCAACGAGTGCCTGTTAATTACATTTATTTATTTATTTACTATTCACAGGACTCAACGTTTCGTCCATTATTTATTTAAGAGTTCACCTATCCGTGACTTTAACCTACCCGTTTATTCTATGTTATTCGTCTTCCACTACACATTACTGGACACAAGTATTTCGGCCTTCATTTGGTCTGTACTTGCTGATAGGAAAGTTATATTAGTGATTGCGTCTTTAAACTGTCTGGGTCGTCCACGGGTCCTATATTCCATAGTTGTGTGAGTGTCATGAGAATGACCTCAACCAATAATGCACGTTTTTTGGGGTGCAAAATTGGCTGAGCGTCCTTTCACGATGTACTGTCACAGCAAGGCGATGGCGCCGTTTGGTTGGTCCTGGGTTCGATTCCCGGTAAAGCCTATCACTTGTATTTTCTTGTCTGTTGTCTTGTGTCATCCTTTATGTCCAAAGAGTACCTGTTAATTACCTTTATTTACTAAATATTTCTACAGTTTTGAAAGTCGGCGTCTGTGGCCTAATGGATATGAACGCAGTTTCATAATCCAGATATACCAGGTTCGAAACCTGCTGCAGGCGGTTTTGTAGCAGATCGCTTTGTGTGGATTTTTAACAATGGTATGAGCGCCGTACCGTTCAGAAAGCAATGGCAAACTACTGAATGAAAAAAAATTGCCTAGAAAAATCACAAACAGCCAATAAAAGCTGAGGTTGATTGCCACGTCCTGTAAAGGATAAGCAACTAACTTTTAAGTTTTGAAAAAGAGTTTTAATTTTTTTTGGGGGTCCCCCTCCTTTTCAAGGGATGTAAATGTTTACCCCACATTTGCAAGGGAAGCAATCGGTACTCGAAAAATATCAATGAATTTTGGTATTTATATGGCATGTGACTAATGCTTTCTATAATTATTATTGTTAAGGTATAATAAATATGCAACTATTTATTTTCAGATATAATTTTAAATATATATTGCAAATGATTTTTACATTCATACACTCAACTTTTTTTTAACGACAATTGCGCCTCCTCGCATCATTGCGCATGTGTTTTATAATATTAATACAATCCCAGCCTCGTATTTGTGATAATATTTCAAAAAGTTTGTAGTGTATTCTCATCGCAAACAGCGTATTTTACGCTGTACAACCCAATGCCTAGAATCCGGCTTTTGGCTAGGATCATGTGTCTAGACACAAGGACCAGTTCAGTGACATTCATGTGTCATTAGGTCTCTTGTGTGAGAACACAGAAGATCACTACAGTGACACAGTTTGTCATTGGGTCTTCTTGTGTTGGGACATGTGGTCTTGACCGGGGCCGGGTTTGGGCGGGTACTAATGCGACCTCATGCGAGGAAAAAATATGCGACCTCAAGCGAGGAAAAAAAAAAAAAAAAAAAAAAAAAAAAAAAAAAAAAAGCTGTACAACCCAATGCCTAGTAATCCTGGCTTTTGGCTGGGATCATGTGTCTAGACACAGGGACCGGTACAGTGACATTCATGTGTCATTAGGTCCCTTGTGTGAGAACACAGAGGATCACTAGGTGACACATTTTGTCACTGGGTCTTCTTGTGTTGGGACATGTGGTCTTGACCGGGGCCGGGTTTGGGCGGGACAATGCGACCTCATGCGAGGAAAGGATATGCGACCTCATGCGAGGGAAAAAAAAAAAAAAAAAAAAAAGTATCCGGCTTTTGGCTGGGATCATGTGTCTACACACGGGAAACAGTAGTGACATTCATGTCATGAGGTACCTAGTGTGAGAACACAGAGGATCACTACAATGACACATGTTGTCATTGGATCTTCTTGTGTTGGGACATGTGGTCTTGACCAGGGCTGGGTATGGGTGGGGCAAATGCAACCTCATGCGAGGAAAAAATATGCAACCTCATGCGAGGAATAAAAAAAAAAAAAAAATTAAAAAAAAAAAAAATTAAACAGCGTATTTTACGCTGTACAACCCAATGCCTAGTATCCTGGCTTTTGGCTGGGATCATGTGTCTAGACACGGGGACCGGTACAGTGACATTCATGTGTCATTAGGTCCTTTGTGTGAGAACACAGAAGATCACTAGGTGACACATTTTGTCATTGGGTCTTCTTGTGTTGGGACATGTGGTCTTGACCAGGGCCGGGTTTGGGCGGAGATAATGCGACCTCATGCGAGGAAAAAATATGCGACCTCAATCGAGAAAAAAAAAAAAAAAAGACTTTCATGTCATGAGGTACCTAGTGTGAGAACACAGAGGATCACTACAATGACACATGTTGTCATTGGATCTTCTTGTGTTGGGACATGTGGTCTTGACCAGGGCCGGGTATGGGTGGGGCAAATGCAACCTCATGCGAGGAAAAAATATGCAACCTCATGCGAGGAATTAAAAAAAAAAAAAAATACACTTTTGGCATCGCTTCTCGGCCTTTTGGCTAAGATCAAGGGGAAAATACAAAAAACAAAATTATCGCCCTTTTGGCTAAGATCACACATTCTACTAAATAAAGTCACTTTGAGCCACAGAAGGGGTAATAAAAAATAAAAAAATTCGTGTATGAACACAATTCACACATTCTACTAAATAAAGTCAATAGACCTCACTTTGAGCCCCAGGGAAAAAAAAATCGTGTATGTCGTCAGTGTTGCCACAGCTGGGTATTTTGGCTTCCATCTGGGTAATTTCCCCCCACATCTGCATTAATCTCAGTATATTTGACAATTGACATTTACAATGTATGTACGACACTGAGCATTATACATTATACTTATACAGTGCAGACCTGATAAGGAGAACTCACCAGGGACCCAAGAAATAGTTCTTCTTATCAGAAATTCCTCTTATCAGATAAGAGTTCAAGCATATGGTAATGCATTTACAACGTACAATACAATAATGAATTAGCAATGAACCAGAGTTGGGGCACTGTACAAAGGATGGCCACCGACCGAGCAAAGTGGAATCAATTTGTTGTTTCCCTACAAGACGCCACTAGGCGTGATGGCCACTGACTGCTTTGACGGTCGGCAGCTAAGGATCAAAGAAGAAGAAGAAGATGACACAGAAAATATTTAAATCACCAAAAGTGTTAATGTACAAAGTTGGCACAAATATCTAGAGAATAACAGCTTTTTTTACACTTTGAAATGAAAAAGCTGCAATTTTCCTCTGTATCTTACTTAGTACCTGTACTTGAGTTAATAAAAATGTCTTTCCATGACATCCTTAAATTCAAAGAAATGATAAATTAAATCATCTTGGCATCCAGCCTGCATTATATACATGTTAGTTTTATCCATGCAATTTGAAACTTCCAACTGTGAAATAGTTTGTACCATTAACCCACAGTCATCATTATCTCTAGAATTTGCACACTCTTAAATGATAAAGCACTCTTAAATGAAAAAGTCTGTAATTTTTATCTGTACTGCATCAATGTGACCTACAAGTTTGGACAACATGGCTGACCTATAATGAACCTTCAGATTTTGAATAATACCTTGGTCACAAGGCTGAAGTTTGGATGTCGCATTTGGTAGTAAAAATAAAAGTTCTTTAGCTTTTAAATTTTGAACATTTATGTGGGCTGAACAGTTGTAAAGCACCAAAAGAACTTTGTGATGTTGACGTTCCATAGAATGATCAAATGCATATAGCCACTTGGTGGAAATGTATGATGTCGTCCAGGCTATTGAATTAGCTGCATAGCCTAATCAACACACAATTTTTTCAAACCTCTAAAACAGCGTGGATTTTTTAATTTACCGATTTCAAGTAATGGCAATTTATCTGAACCATCCATATTTGTACACACAACAATTGTGATTCTTTCTTTCCATGTCCCCCCCCCCCCCCCCCGCACTTTTCATTTCTGAAGGAAAAAGTCTTGTCAGGCAGCAATCTCCAAAACAATCCAGTTTCATCAGCATTAAACACATCAACGGAATTATACCTACTCATGGCTGGTTTTAGCACCTCCTCCGTCCATGACTCGGTAGTCGTTTCATTAACAGAATGTCTTTCCCCACACAAAAACAAAAAGGCAAAGGAACCCGTTACACGCCCATTGAGGCATATTGGGAATATGGTGTTAGGACCATATTATCTTGACCGTCGGCACACTAGGGGTGATGTGGTTGGCATCACGCCGGCCGCCTTAACCTTCACAGGGTTGCTCTGGTACCCATTTGGAGCTGGGTCGACCCAGGAGCCGTTTGTAACCTAAAAAATTCCCACCTCATCTGGGGATCGAACCATAGACTACTGCGCTAGGAAGCCAGTGCACTAACCACTATGCTACCGCGGCTTTGTAAGTAATGTGCCATTTTTTAAAACAACCCAACCAGCCAGGACTACATTTCCAGCCAGTCTGACCTTCCATAAGTGCTAACTCTTCTGCCTTTGCAGTTAATATAGGTCCATTTACAGGAACATTTGCTGATCTCGCCATGGTGAACCATTTTAGGAGTGCCGTGTCAACCACATCACACGTCGCTTTTCGGTTCTTCATTCTGTGACAATCAACTTGTCCACCATAAAACATTTTTCTGTACCGATCCTTATTTTTTATGATTCATGAAAGCGTTGATTTTGGAATGTCGAATTCCTTTGCTATTTCTATTTCCTTTTTGCCACTATTTTCCACTTCTTGTACTAGCTCAATCTTTCTTTTCAAAGATATGGATTTTAACTTTCCAGCCATTTTTAGAGGGGAAATAACTCAAATTCTAACACTGACGAAGCGCGCAATTTCCGAAAATAGCCGAAAAGTTGTACAAATGTCCAGGTACTGTATTTGAAAAAAAGTTCGCCTTAAGCAGATCAAATTATATAGCCGGGACACGTTTAATCGTTCGGCATATCCGAAAATTCGTGATAAACGGATTCCGCTTAACCGGACATTTTTTACAAAGACAAAGAAGAAAAATTGCCGGGGATAAACAAATTGTTCTTCACAACAGAAATTCGCCACATCCGAGATTGCCTTAAGCGGTTTGCACTGTATTATAATTAAATGTAAAAAGTTATGTGCTATATATTTTTTATTCCACTTAAATTTCATTCTTGTTTTTAACCACATCAATGACGTTGTTTTTTGACTCGTTTACATCAGCTTTCTATTTCCTGTTATTCTGTTAATGGCTGTCATCAATCATACTCAGTCATTATAGGATTATAAAATGAGCGATGATGAAGGTCCGCTAGGTAGTTGTAGCAGCATGACGACACACACGCCACCTCACTCCTCAGCATGCGTCGAAAGAGTGTTTTCGAAGGTTAACTTAGTTAAAACTAAACAAACCAACAAGATTTTGTGTGAAACAGTTTCCAATCGAATACTAGCCAAGCAAGCAATTGCCAAAGATGGAGTTTGTCATAAATTTAATCCTAGTAAAAGCGTGGTTGAAGATGTGCGTGAAGGACGTTGTCGGCAGAGATATGCAAAGATTTTGGAACTCCACAATCAAGATTCCACATTTTCAATTCATGCATATTGTCGTGAAACGAGTGTGTGTAACCCCACTACTTTGTTAAATCATTAAGTCGGGATACAAATTTGCCCCAGCCAATCAACGCACAGTTGCTGAGCCGGAATAAATTACAAGAAGTTACGCCAGGAAAAACTTAAGCCCTGTTTTTTTCGGATGTGGGTCGTAGCCATCTTGTTCACGCAAGATGGCGGAAGAAAACTGAATAAAATTAGGCTGTACGGGGCATGAGACGAAACTGCAGGAAACCAATCAGCTTGCTCCGCCAGGAACCAACCAAAAGCTTTGCTTAAGCATTCACCTACCTATATAATCGGGCTGATTTTATGCATAAACAAGCAACACCGAACACGAAGCCAGAGACGACCGACTGTGTGAGAGGAGCTGTCAACTTTGATTTATAGCTTACCTGAGGGCATTGACCTGCAGCCTGCTTCGCTAGTCGAGTCAAAAACTGGCCTGTTTGAATCTTAGAGGGTAAATATAATTCACTATAAACTGGTAGGAAAATAGGTACAGCAGGTCTATAATGTTGGTATTTGTTGTGTGTCATTTATAATACCTACACCTGTATATATTTAATATATTTTGGTTCACTATGAATGTATCAGGTTACTGATTGTATCTTGGGGCATTAGGTATAAGGATTGTATTTCCTGATATGGTTTGATGAAGACGAAGACTAATAGGACTCATACTTCAACCTATTGTCTCCTATAACTTCAATCTATTATCTCAGTCCAACTGAAATATAACCAAAACAGTCCTTGTTAGGACTCAATCTATTGTCTCCTATAACTCAATCTATTGTCTCCTATAACTTCAGTCTATTATCTCAGATAAAACCAACTGAAATATAACCAAAACAGTCCTTGTTAGGACTCAATCTATTGTCTCCTATAACTTCCACCTGATATATCACCAAACAGTCCTCGTCTCATATAAATAATAATAATAAATTCTTTAAGCACCAAACACGGTGCATAAGGCAGAAACCAGTGCTCTCCAGGTTGTTCGTTGTGACGCCACTCCTCTTAGCTCTTGCACATTATTTAGGCCCAACGTTCTTCCTTCTCTTATTATTGTTCTTCTGAGTGTTTCTTTTGGTCTTCCTTTTTTCCTCTCACCCTCAGGAACCCAAGTGAGCGCCTGTAGTGGTATTCTGTTGTTTTGCATTCGTAGGACATGACCGATATATGACCATCGTCTTTTCCTTATATAGTCGGAGACATATTTCTGCCTAGAGTCTTCTCTTATTTGTCGATTAGTCTTGAATTCTTTCCAACTGATGTTCATGAGTTTTCTAAGACATTTGTTCTCGAATGTATTCAGCTTGTTCTCTAATGATTTTGTTATTTTCCAACTCTCACAGCCGTATGTTAACACTGAGATAACATTTGAATTAAACAGACGAAGCTTGGTATGTATATTCAATGATCGTAATTTCCAAATGTTAGATAATCTATTGAAGGCGCTAGCTGCCAAAGCAATTCTAGTATGAATTTCTCTTGTTGTGTCACCATCCTGAGTCATTTTACTGCCTAAATAATTGAAACTTTCAACTTTCTGTAGTTTTTCCCCGTTCAAGATGATATCAAAGGTCTCATTAGAAAAGTTCATAGCTTTAGTTTTAGAGGCATTTATTTGGAGACCTATTTTAACCGAGAGATGACACAAATTATTTACTGCTTCTTGGGATTTTCTGGGTGTTGAACTTAAGAATGCTAAATCATCTGCGAAATCCAGGTCCCCCAGGAATTTTCCATTTGTCCATTTTATACCTAATTGTTCATTGTGGGTATAGTCTCATATACTCCTATCATAAGAACATAACAATATTGTTAGGATATATGTTACCAGCTTGTATAGCACTTGTCAGAGAGGGCCTGGTATATTATAGGGGGAAGGAAATGGTTGTATCACACCTAGGTGTAAATATTATTGGATTTATTCATGTATTGAATTATATTATTGGATGTATTCATGTATTGAATTTATATTATTGGATGTATTCATGTATTGAATTTATATTATTGGATGTATCCATGTATTAATTTATCAGAAAGAATGTTTTGCAAGTAGACACCTGTCTTGTCTCGCTATTGCTAAATCATACTGAGCCATGTTGTCATTCATCCTACATGCAGACACCTGAGACACGCTCATTTCACCCACACTAGAAATAGGTGGGCTCGAGGACAGAAATTAGCCCCTATTTTTCCTTGTTACAGGTTTTATTCGTGTCATCAAAACTGAGATCGTGGGTCGTCAATCCAGCTGCCTGGAACTCCGCAGGAGCATAGAGATTGCACAGAATCTACATCTTTGGTCCCCCTCAGTCTTGGGTGGGCTAAAGGAACGATCCTCAGCCGTTGTTGTGTGAACCAAACAAAGAAGAACAGACCTTAGAGAGATGAGTACACATTAGTACCATTTCTGTCAGCATTGTGAGCAAAAATTAGTGTCAGTGACGAGAAAGTGATTTAGTGTAGAAAGAGACAAGATTAACAGCATAGCTAATAATTGTTATAGACGTAATTAACAGCACAGCTGATACCTGTACTATAATTGAATAACAGCACAGCTGATATAATTTTTTGTTCCTATAATTGGAAAACTTGTTGTAATATATTTATATATCTATATAAATATTTGTAAATCATATGTAAACTTACAATTCCATTTCCATTTTTCAACATTCACCCTTCAGCACAAGCGTAGATAGTGTATATACTAAATAAATAATAAGGAAATTGTATTTGAACGACTTGTCAATTTTATCATTGTTAAGTAAAATCTGTTTCCTTGTTTTTTTAATATCACAGTTAGTTACACAGCGGAGGTGGCACTTTATGTCGGTCTCCTCTCTACTATTGTTTCGAGATCAGATCATTCACAGCCGTAACTAATTTGTGATACCAGTAGTTCTCTCAGACACTGGGACTTCACCATTTTCTGCAGAAATTCTATTTCTGTAATTGTCAGTACTATACTGATCTTAGAGCCAATAAAAACCTCACGCCACACATATGATCTTACAACTAACATTTTACATCTGATTTGAGGAACATTTTCTTAATGTAACTACTGTAAGATGTTACTGTTAAAATATCTCATTTTCAAGAGTTCATATTTTGGGGTGTTAATAAAATCATTTTTATATAATTGTGAATTTTGGTAATAATAAATAAAATAAAAATGAAGAAATAAATTAAAATTGGCAGCACACAGCTTATTTGTGCTAAAGTTGCACTAAAAGATTGTGTAAGCATCGTCTATCCCATGTATTTGAGGCATAAAATAATCTGGGTATTTCTGGGGGTTTTTTTAAGAAGAAAATCTGGGTTTATCTCTAGAACTTGAGTGGCAACCTTGGTTGTCAGGCTGAAGAACCACTCTGTCCAGATTAAATAGCAGTCAGTTCCAACAAAGTTGGGTGTCTATTCAGGGGCAAGGTGAGATGCTTATTTACTTACTTAGTCATCCTTCTTATACCGTGAGGTGTAGAGGTTTGGAGGAAGGAGCGCCAGACTATCCTTTAGGCTGTCTTCTTTCTGGCCTTGTTCTAATCTAGTCCTTCAAAGATTGTCTAATGTTGTCCTCCCAGCGGACTCTTGGTCGTCCTGGAAGTCTGAATCACTGGCTCTTAGTTTCCCATACTTCTCGTGGTAGCCGATTTTCTTCTATTCTGCAGACATGGCCAAACCATGGGACGGTTCTACTTGAGTCTGCAATGGCTGGATTTTGAGGCCTTGGCGTACCATCTGGTTGCGGGCCATATCTTTTCTTGTTACTTCAACCACCTTCCTCAGATACCTCATTCCTGAGGTTTGGAGCTGGCTTTTGTGGGTTGTAGTCACTGCCTATGACTCGCTAACTTCTCTTTTACTGAGGAATCCTTGATTTATGGCTTGAAAAAGTCTCCCAGCTGCTGCTCTTAGGGTAGCTAACTCTTCCTTGCAAGGTGAGATGATGATTTTTTAATGCTAATGAAGAGAATGAAATTGCATAGTGAATGAATAACATGGATGAACAATTAAAAGCTAGATTTGATTGGATTATATCTTCCGCTAAAGGATGGCAATTCTTTGCGGATCGTGTATCAATTTGTGTGCAATGCAGTAACATTTGAAAACAACGAGAGAACACGCAAGATCGATAATTTCCTTGCCGTATCTTAATTTCTGTCAGAAAACTGGACTTTATGTCATCATACAGCAAAACTGTTAATTTTTGTAAGTTAAAAACTGCTAGATTTTTATGTATTATTTAGAGCAGTCTGTGATTGTATTCTAGAGGGTCCATGAACATGGCTTAAAATTTAAAAAGTAAAATTTTAAAATACGCTTTTATGTCAATTTTTTGTCTTCCAAGAAGGGGTCTATAGCCTTCGGACAATCAAAGGGATCCATAGCCTTCATTGGACTATGAGAAGGGAGAAAAGAGGTTAACAAACCACGATTTAGAGTCACGATAAAGATTTGTTGACAGAAAGAAAGAAGACATGCTAATTGTAATTGGTCAGTATTTTCATGATATTTTCAGGATATTTTCATGATATTTTCAGGACCTTATAACAAGTAAAATAAATAAAGTCCTTAGTGATTTTTAAAAACAATGTTATTTTTGATTTTTTATAATTTTTCAATTTGTTCGAAATTCATCGATTAGTCTTCGATTACAGAAATTCGATTAATCGATTCAGATTTTTTAAAATCAATCCAGGATCTTATATATATATATATATATATATATATATATATATATATATATATATATATATATATATATATATATATATATATATATATATATATATATATATATATATATATATATATATATATATATATGAACATCCGCATTTCTTGTCACCGATGTCGACGCAAAGTTGAACAAACTTCATGTTGATACTTTTTTGTGGGGAGGGAGAGGGTAGAGGGGAGAAAAATAAGGGAGCAGATTATAAAAACTTTCAAACAAAATTGTGAATGAGGGCGGGTCCTGAGTTATGTAACAAAATGTGGAAAAAATGTAGGGGGCGTCAAAAGTATAACAAAGTTGCATGATGTCATTTATGATTAACACCAGGCGAAGAACGTAATATGTGAAAATATTTGTGCGTCCAAAAATACATACCACTGACCTGGCTTTGTTGTGACGTCAGCAGTAAGAACGTGTTTGCTGTACCAGGTCAGCAATAGTGGGAGATTACTGTGACCTTACATTAAAAAGCTTAGCTCTAGGGTTTTCGAATGTCTGGCACCTGTGGGTTTGTTATTGTTCAGCACATCCTCTGCCCCCACATAAGACAACGAAAACAGAAGTACGTGAGAACACATGGAGGGCACGGATGTGAGAAACGGGCTGAATGTGAGAAAGAAAATCAGGTCATATATTCAACACATTTGTTAAATTTTAATGTTATTAGTTAAAGAAAAAAAAGACATCAAAAATAAACCATATATCTTCTGTACGTTTGTTAAAGTTTTGTCGATTTGGTTTGATCATCATCCTCTAGGGGCAGAGGCTTTCAACAAACTCACGCTAAGTCTTCCTGACCTGTGCCATCCGCTCAAAGTCTTTCCATGTCCACTTCATCCCCTTCATGTCTGTCTCCAGTTCTCTTCTCCATGTGTTCTTTCGTCTACCTCTACCTCTCTTTCCCTGTGGATTCTAGAACAAGGACTGCCTTGTAATGCTATCAACAAGTTTCCTCAGTGTGTGCCACCATCGTCTTCTTCTCATCTCTTGTTCCACTGGCACTTGTCTTGTTCTTGTCATCAGTTCCACATTAATGATCCTGTCATACCACTTTAATCTTTCTATTCTAGTCAATTATCTATTTATGAAAGTCTGAAGATTTGAAGATTTGTTGGTTCCTATAGTTGTTGTTCTCTATGTTTCAGAGCCATACAATAGACCTTTTTAGTTAAAAAAAAAAGTTTAAAAAATTGGTCATATAGTCTTCACGTTGTAAGGTTTTAGCGGCGGGGTGGTGGTGGTCGGAGTGCCTAAGACGTATGGCGTCCGCCTCGAATTCTAGAGGTACTGAACAAAATCATTCATGTGGAACTAATGACAAGATCACTCATGTGAAACAGATGATAAGATCACTCATATGTAACTGATGACAAGAACCAGACAAGAACCAGTGGAACAAGAGTTGAGAGGAAGACGCTGGAGATGGATAGGACACACATTGAGGAAACCTGCTGATAACATTATCATTATTATTATTCCGGGTTCGGTACTCAGTTGAGGGCACACTGTGACGATACGGTTGTGCGATCTCAAGTCCACTCCGGCAGGATTGCATTACATTCCGGTGCGAGTGATATTTTCTAATTTTTTTCTCCCCTGTGCATATTTTATGCACCATTATTTACTCTCTATGCGGGATCTAGTAGGGTGAAGTCTCTAACACTCCACACCCCTACGGAAGTATCGGCCACGGGAGTATCTTTAATTTTCACATGTTTGCTTTGTGCCGATCCCAGACAGAACTGTAATAACGCCATGTAATTTGACCGATCAGCGACTGATAGGTTTTCGCTTCATTCGTCTGGCCACATTTGATAGAGACTGTCATCTCTATTGATCCCTTTGAACGTGACGGTCCGTCACTGGACTCCCCGTGGCAAGCGACTATCCCTATGTTTGCACAAGACGGGAGATAATGAGGTAATCGCTTCCGATGTAAGTTCTGTATCGAGATTACAGATAAATCTGTCTGGAAACTCAAGATTTCCAGACGATAGCTTCGGGGCAGTATCAGTGCACAACTTTTGTTTGTGAAGATAGCACAAGATGCCGGCGGAAGTCTGACGCAACGATATGAAGAGGTCACGCGTGGATATTAAATTTAATATTTTGAAACACGTGAGGGTATTTTTTTTAATTTGAAGCTTATACTCACGTAGTGCTAAACGAGATTGGATTGGATTGATTGATTTGAGAGGCCGAACTATACAATGTATCTCATTGGAAAATTAAGCGGAAACACAGCTGGAATTTGAACTGACGATTGTGAGATATAATGTAGTGAAATTAAAGTCAGTATACACTCTGCAGCGCAAACGTCAGACTAGCAACTTCTAAAAGCCAGGAAGAAAAAGGAGACATTGGACTTAGAAATTCCACAACTATAAGCAACAGATCGAGTATTGGGCAACTTAGGAATTTACAAGTAAACCCGCATTTTTAATACAAGACTGCAAACTTAGGAATTTGATCCCAAGTCATAGGGGAATGAAACAAAAGCTCTCCCAGGCCAGTGATTTTGCAGAACAACCGCCGTCAAAGGAATTAACTCTAATTTCCAGAATTAAGTGATTTCGAAGCATCTAATACAGAGTTGTATCCAGTCTAAATATGTGCAAGGAGATTGTGTATACCAAAAATTTTGGGATAAGTGTAAACAATTTATTTACTAATGTAAATTTTACAGGTTTCTTGCTAATTGGTTATATACGAGGCTGGCAACCTCAACATATGAAAACAGTATATGCATGAACCACTACTGCAAGAGCTGGTGATTGTTTCTGACTAGTCGTGCGGAAACCCGACAGCAGAGGTGACCCCAGGACTCCTACTGGAGCAGTAATGAGTGTTGATTACATCATGTGTGCCTCAAGTGTAGCATATTATGTTTGAGATGTATGTAACTCGTTAATGTTAGTTCAGGCACAAATCATATTCTCACTGTCCAGACACATTTTACCCGTTAATCCTAAGAGTAATAGTTTTGAATTTTAACCATCTTCTCGGAGTTACGTTGTGCGTGCTCGAGAATTAAATTCATCTGAGAGTTTAACATTGGTGGGCGAACAACGGGAACGTAAGCCCTGTTAGAGTGCTTCAAACAAATGTACTTAGCAGAAGACATTTTTTTTCTATTTTTCTAAAGTTCGTGGTTACAAGCCATCAGACGATTTGGGGTACGAACGCCGCTAGTGTGAGAGAAAAGCAGCAACCCTAACCACCTACAATGTAGGAGAATGTGGAGAAGGCTTTAGTCATTACAGAATTGATGAACCACAGCTGCAGGACTCAGCTAGAGTTACGTTTCTTGTACAAAAGGCGAAAGCAACGAACTTTTGATAAATCCTCACCTACGTCTCCGTGAAGAAAACTTTTATCTACGTTTCACTAATCTTTCAATATTTATTTTAACTGTTAAAGACTAATTCGTTATTAAAATTGTTACATGTTGTTTTAAAACTAAACAATCATAGTCGCTTCAGTTTATGTGAATGAATGCAAACGCATGAGCCAGAATATTATATATATATATATATATATATATATATATATATATATATATATATATATATATATATATATATATATATATATATATATATATATATATATATATATACCTAGACATATATTTATCTCTAAACATAGCTATACCTTATAAGAGGGATTTCGTTGGATTACACCAACTGGGGGGGGGGGGGGGGGGGGGGCTTGAACGGGCTAAACTATTGCTTAAATCCTTCACAAAAGGCGACGGTCTAGATATAATGCGTTAACAATTGTTCAGCCCAATGCAACATTCTTCGTGACTTATGGAAATATCTTGTGAACTCTCCCTTAAGGTAGAAGTGGCATTAACCTTCTATCTACATCTCTGCCAAGAGTAATATTGCGCGCAGGTAGATACCTTGGAAGCCAATATTAGATACTCTTGAGTTTTCGCCACTGTTGAACCACTACTGCAAAGCAGGGGAGGCAATCCGTGACACACACATTGAGGAAACTTGCTGATAACATTACCAGGCAGTCCTTGTTCGATTCCCAGCGGAAGGAATATAATTTATGGAATTTTTTTTTTTATTTCAGAACCAGTGGTCCTAATGATGTCATACTCCTCCCTGGTCTCCTGGGTAGTGAGATCGGATGCCTAGACTTCTCGGATAAGGGCATAAAATTAGGAGGTCCCGTGTGCAAATTGCGCACGTTAAAAATCCCACGGCAGTTGGAAATCGTAAAGAGTAGGCCATAAGACCGCTACTCTGGCAAAATTTAAAAATTAGAAACCTACCCACCACAAAAATATTTATAGAATGTGTGATTCCTATATACACATATTGGGATTCTCACCTGCGCTACAGAGTTCCTGCACTGTGCTGAGATCCTCCTTGTGTGATCTAAAGGAGTAGATCGAGCGTTTATGGATTTGTCCCTGTGCAATGAAGATAGTCCTTAAAACCAAACAAACAAACCAAAGTTTTAGCGAGTTTTTAGCCAGACTTTATACTTGTTAGACATAGTACAGTTGTAAGACTTGTAACATGTTGTATTTGTGCTGACTTACTAATTAATCAATACCTTCCAGCTTTCCGTAGAGTATGGCTTCTTATCTTAGTGGTCCTTGAATTCTAGGAGTCCGAAAATGAATTCCCGTGGGTCCATGTTTATAACCCAATATTTACAATGTAAAATTGTTAATTGTGCGGACAGTCGAAGGTGTCCAAGGATGAGAAGCCTTGACGTAGAGAACAGTTCTTAAAAAAAAAAACATGTCAAGACATTGTGTCCTGTGCCATCTGTTCAAGGTTCTTCCATGTCGTCGTCATCCCGTTCATGACTGTCACCAGTTGTCTTCTCCGTGAGGTTTCGTAGTCTCCTTAGATGTTTCTTTCCCCGATGATTCCAGAACAGAAACTGCTTTGTAATGCTATTAGCTAGTTCTCTTTACGTGTGTCCTATCCAACGCTAGGATTTTCTTCTCACTTCCTGTTGCTGGGGTGTTTGTCTGTTTATTTCCATAGTTTCACATTTTGATCTAGTCTCACAGTTTCAATCTTCTATTCTGCCCGCACGAGTATTTGCGAAAATCTGTATCTTTCTGGTTATTATTTTTGTTGTTCTCCATGTTTTGTTGCCATACAATGGGTGGGACTGACTTGACATTTGAGTTGAAGTTTTTTGTTTCTGTGATGGACTTGATTTCTTTTGATTTCCGTATATTTTACAATGCAATGAAACCTTCTTTCGCCTTGTGTAGTATTATTTTGATGTCATTGTCTGTCCTTACAACTTTGTCTATATTACTGCCATGACATACTTATTTAGTCGTTCCTCTTCTACCGTGAGGTGTAGAGATTTGTAAGAGAGAGCGTCAGACTATCCTATCGGCTGTCTTCCTCCTAGCCTGGTTCCATCTTAGTCCTCCGTTCTTCAGAGATTGTCTAATGTTGTCCTCCCAGCGAACTCTGGGTGCGGATCCCTGGCTCTTAGCCTCCCATACCTGCCGTGGAAGCCAATTTTCTCCCATTCTGCAGACATGGCCAAACCATCTTAGTTGGGACTGTTCTACTTGGGTCTGCAGGTGTTGAGTTTTTAGGCCTTGGCGTATCGTCTGGTTGCGGATCATGTCTCTTCTTGTTATTTCAACCACTGTTCTCAGATACCTCATTTCTGAGGTTTGGATCATGACATGAAATCGTTTTCTTCCTCGTTCGCCTTCAGACTTCCACATTAATGACTCTAATAAAGGCAGTAGTCAACTCAAGGTTCCTGATATCTCGTTCGCCCTCAGACGTCTACATTAATGACTCTAATAAAGGCAGTAGTCAACTCAAGGTTCCCGACATCTCCAAACAGTTTTTCGTTGACAGAAGTGGGTTGTTGCCATATGCTACTCCGTTCATTGCTGTAGATTGGGCAGGACTGCAGCAGATGTTCAGCTGTCATCGAGCTGGTGCCGCACGTGCAGAGATCTGTTTCATCAATTCTGTACTCGTGGTATAGATAGTATCTCAATCTGTTGTGTCCAGTGCGAAGCCGAAAAATGGTGACCAGTTCTCTCCTAGATAGCCGATGATATGCATCATTTTTTAAATGGCCTGGATGCTCTGTTTCCCATTCGGTTTTGAATGTAGAAATGTCATAAGACAGACAACATTTTCTCACAAGGGTGTCTGAAGCAAGACTTACATCGCCATCCTCATCATTTTTCGTTTCGCCTCTTTCGGAGCATGTAACCATCACTGCTCACCCGTGTGTTACCGGGGCTCGAAAGGGGAGCAAAGAATAGTAATACTGTTCCCTTCCATGCATGTCGTAGATAGCGACTAAGGAGGGTTGGGCATGGGGCTGGTTACCCCCATCCTGTAAAAAATTTAAACCACAAAAAACTTCAACAAATATGGACAATTAAGGAAAATAAAACACAGCCATCCAAGACAGGGGAAGGTCCTCTCGCAGGGAGGCGTATGATGCAACACAGAGAAAGCCGAAAGGAGTCTGTGTTGCTGACTAACCTTCTTTCTTCTTGGAGAACTTCTAGATTTGGCACCTGGAATGTTCGGACATTAAACGAACAAGGGAAAGTGGCACAAGTAGCAGCAGAAATGAGGGAATATAAAATCGAGATTCTGGGAATGTGTGAAACACAGTGGAAAGGGGTAGACAAGAAGAAACTCATCACAGGTGAATTGGTGCTGTCCTCAGGACATGAAGACGAAAGTTCACACTATAGTGAAGGGTTAGCTCTTATGTTATCTAATGAAGCACAGAAAGCACTCATTGAATGGGAAGCTGTTGGACCCAGAATTATAACACCTACTTTTAAAACAGCTAAAAAGAAAATAAATGTAAATGTCATCCAATGTTATGCACCAACTAATGACAAAAAGAGTCTGTGAAAGAAGCATTTTATACTAAACTACAGGAAATTATGGAAAAAGTAAAAAGAAGAGACATCACAATTTTGATGGGTGACATGAATGCAAAGATAGGTACAGTCAACACCGGATTTAAAGAAGTCATGGGAAAACATGAGCTAGGAATAATGAATGAAAATGGGGAACTGTTCTCAAACTTCTGTGCTTCACACCAACTGGCTATAGGAGGAAGCATGTTTCCACACAAGAGAATACACAAGGCAACAGAACAGAAAATCAGATTGACCATATATGCATAAACAAGAAGTTTAGATCATCATTGCAGGATGTAAAGGTATATAGAGGAGCAGATGTGGCATCAGATCACCACCGTCTGATAGCCAAAGTAAAAATGAAACTCAAGAGATATGCAACAATGCAAAATTATAGACAACAATTTAATGTAGGACATCTAAGAAATCAAGAAACAAGAGACAAATTTGCGGTCACAATATCCAACAAATTCCAAGTGCTCCAACAGCTAGAAGATGTAGAAAATACAGAAGACTATTGGCAGCAAATCAACTGTATGGAAAGAGACATGTGAAGAAATACTAGGGAAAAGGGAACGACAACAAAAAGCATGGATAACAACAGAAACCATCAATAAGATAAAAGACAGAAATACAAGAAAGCAGATTTAAACACAAGAAAAACCAGAAGTTCCAAAGCCAAGGCTCAAGAAGTGTACACTGAAGCAAACAAAGAAGTAAAAAGAAGTTTCAAAAGAGACAAGAGGAAGTATATTGAGGAGTTGGCAAGAGAGGCAGAAGATGCTGCAGCCAAAGGAAATATGAGAGAACTGTATAACAGCACAAAGAAGCTAACAGGGAAATACAAGCAAACAAGTTGCCTCATAAAAGACAAGAATGGGAAACTTCTCAGCAATATACAAGAGCAAATGAAGAGGTGGACATAATATTTTGAGGACCTTCTCAATAAACCAGCTCCACAAAACCCCCCGGACATCCAGCCAGCAGAAGAATAGCTACAAATTAACGGTAAAAGACCAACGAAGGAAGAAATAAAGAAAGCCATACAGCTTCTATGAAATGGAAAAGCGTCTGGACCTGATGGCATTCCAGCAGATGCCATTAAAAGCAGATATCGACACGGCTACAGAGATGTTATATAAATTACTTGGTAAAGTCTGGGAAAAGGAAGAGATACCAGCAGAATGGAATCAAGGGTATCTGGTTAAGTTGCCTAAGAAGGGAAATTTTCAAGAGTGCACAAATTATAGAGGAATAATGTTACTATCAGTGCCAGGAAAAGTATTAAACAGGATTATCCTTGAGAGATTAAAAGAGTCCATAGACAAGAAACTGAGAGATGAACAGGCAGGTTTTCGACAAAACAGATCATGTACAGACCAGATAGCCACTTTGAGAATAATAGTTGAACAAAATCTGGAATGGAATTCACCACTATACATTGGATTTTTGGACTACGAAAAGGCATTTGACAGTGTAGACAGAGAATCACTTTGGACATTGATGAGGCATTATGAAGTTCCCTTGAAGATCATTAATTTAATAAAGAAAACATATGAAGACATGACATGCAGAGTTCTTCATGAAGGACAGCTTACAGAACCGTTTGGGATAAGAACAGGAGTGCGACAGGGATGCCTCTTATCTCCATTTCTTTTCTTACTAGCAATAGACTGGGTTTTGAGAACATCGACAACACACAACAGAAATGGAATCCAGTGGACTCTGACTAAGCAGTTGGATGATCTGGATTTTGTTGATGACTTGGCTCTTCTGTCCCATAACCGTAATCAGATGCAGGACAAATTGAAAACACTCGATGAGAGGTCACAGCAATTGGATCTGAAAATACACAGGGAAAAGACAAAAATAATGAGAATAAATGCAGGTAATGATAACAGGGTTGAACTTGAAGAAACACCAATACAAGATGTAGAATCGTACACATATCTTGGCAGCAATATAGACAAAGTTAGAGGGACAGATAGTGATATCAAACTAAGAATACAAAAAGCAAGAGGAGCTTTCTTTGCATTGTGAAATATATGGAGATCAAGAGAAATCGCATCCAACACGAAAATAAGAATCTTCAACTCAAATGTGAAGTCAGTCCTATTGTATGGCTCTGAGACATGGAGAACAACAAAGACAACAACCAAAAAGCTACAGACTTTCATAAATGGGTGCTTGCGTAGAATAGAGGGATTAAAATGGTATGACAAGGTTACCAACGTGGAACTGAGGACAAGAACTAGACAAGTGCCAGTGGAACAAGAGATGAGAAGAAGACGATGGCGATGGATAGGATACACACTGAGGAAACCTGTTGATTGCATTACAAGACAGTCCTTGTTCTGGAACCCCCAGGGCAAGAGAGGCAGAGGTAGACCAAGAAGCACATGGAGAAGAGAGCTGGAAACAGAGGTGAAAATGATGAGGAAAACGTGGAAAGAACTTGAGATGATGGCACGTGACAGGAGGACTTGGCATGTGTTTGTTGAAGGCCTTTGCTCCTATGGGAGTGGAGGGTTATGAATGAATGAACCATGACTGCAACTGGTCCCTTGTAGGAAGCCTGCACCAAACATTCACATACTCTGACAGCGGTGGTTTCTGGAACAATATGTTTTATATGATGAGGTTGCCAGACTTATGCACAACCTCATATCCGTTGCCATGTAAACATGCCTGAGGGTACAGCCGTTCTAGTCTTTCTTTGTCTTGTCAGACACGGGGCAAGAATTTACGTGTTAAATTTTAACTTCTTCCTCAGAAGACTTTACGTGTTAAATTATAATATCGGTCAGATGTCACGTGTTGTAATGTTAATGTTTAGTAAAATACAAGCAAGTAATCCGCCAAAACAAGCGAAGTAGTAATTATGATTTGCTCCTTCTGCTGCGCGAGCCTGACTAATTCTCGTGTGGTCATTTCAATTTTCACTCAGAAATAAATCAATTGAACTCAAAATCTACGATATGCAGTGATGGTTCTCTCGTTAAATGTATAAGATGGGTACTTATTCATACTTACCCGCAAGAACTCTGCTTAATAAAAACCTTTGCCAAAATAGCAAGCATGAATATTTTTGAAAGAAACGCCGTTGAAAGATAGGAAGACAAGCGTTATTTTAATCAGCGTACAATTTATTGCGTGGCTTTTCCGTAAGATTGTAAGCTGGTGGGAATTGATTTAGGACGGGAAACTTAAGACATTAATGTATACTGGGCGTTTGCACGTTTAACAGGAGGAATAACTTTGTAAACGTTTTTAAATGCTAACTTTTAGCAATATTTTGTCAGATTTCCTAACGTTAAATTATACTGAGGTTTAACCAAACGTTTCGCTTGTTAAGTTTTAATACAACATCGTTTCCCTGAAATGATAGAAAACATTCCTGGAATTGAAAGAAAAAAGAGCCAGACTGCAAAAGAGAGAAAATCCATAGCAACAGAACACGTAGAGAAACCTTACCTTCGCAACACCTGGACCCACGCATTCACAGATGGATCAGCATCAAATGCAACAGAAAATGGAGGTGGAGTTGTCTTTCTGACCTTGACCAGTAGTGCACAAACAAAGCTGTCAGTGGCAACAAGACATTTTTCAAATAACTTCAGAACAGAGGCAGAGGCCTTGAAAACTGCAGCAGAGGTTACAATAACAGAGGACAGCACAGAGAGACAAGTTGCTTTCTTTACCGATGCACAATCAGTAATTGCAACATTGAAAAGCCAAAATAATACAGACCTGGATGACCTTAGAATAGTGCTTCACAAACTTTGTCAACGATTCAAAAGTGTTGTGATCCAATGGATCCCGTCTCATTGTAACATCACCGGCAATGTAGAGGCTAACAGATTGGCAAAGGAAGGTGGAAATCTACCACAGCCTGATGGAAGCGTAACTTTCGAGGAGGCAAAGAGTTTTATCAGAAACAGAAGCAAATGGGATGTAGAGCATCCAGGTCACACACAAAATGATGCATACTACCAGCTCAACAGAAGAGAACAAGTGGTCTACTACGTGGGTCCTTCGTCTTGAAGCTTAGGCCACGGTTCCCTTCTTGTTCCAGAGATAGTACTTTCTGCTGGTACCACCTGTCGTGTAACGATTTCTCACCGACTTTTTCTTCTGTCTATTATTTTATTCCTCTAAAAAATCTCTATCGCTAGATTGAAAACATATTCCCTTCAGAAATCTTTGTCATTCTTATAATGATAACGTCTCTCTCTCTAGTCTTAGATTTCACAGTATTCGCTAGCCTCAGGATTCACACGGCCAAAAGGTAATAAATTATTCACTTCGCCAGCGAAAGTCTTTCCACTGGAAAGGTGAAAAATAGTTCTTTCATAGTCCGGAAGTCGACCTTTTGTTTGTGTCACGAACTGGACGTAAATCAGGGAAGGGGCAGGAACCCTGCCTTAAGCCACAGACATTTTCACCGTGGATACAGGGCCAGTTGAGATGAGGATAACGTAATACCCCTGGGACCAGAATAGAATTTGCAACAATGCCAGGTCGACCAAAAATACAGCTGGATTTGACGAGGGAATTTTAAGCCATTAGACCGCTAACCATCCTTCGAAGCAGACAGAATCTATTGGCCCCGGAGTGGGCATTACTTGTTGCGAGAATCCGTAGTGAATTTAGTTGAGCTATACCACCCAGGTTGCGGTCACAAAGTACAAACCCAGATTGCGGTTACAAAGTATAAACCCAGGTTGCGGTTACAAGGTACCAAAACTAGTTACGGGTCCAGGGTACAAACCCGGGTACGAGTCCACGGTACCAAAGATTACCCCTACCCACCATACCCTATTAACCAGGTTACCTTACCATTACCAAACCACATCCTATCACCCAGTAACCATTCCACACATCCCATAAGCATAAGAGGTATTCAGCAGAGGTGACTTACCCCATCCTTATCTGTGATGTGCACTGAGTCCAGGGAAGCAAACTCTGACACCCTCTGAACCCATTAACTGTTATGAGACCAAAGTGCTGGGGCAGACCAAACCAAGAGAGTCCAAAACAAAATCATCTCCGCAGCTACTACAGGCGTTCGGAGAGATGAGTATTAACACCTACCAGCAAAACTACCATAGAAAAGATCTACAGTCCATAGGATGACAAACTAGTTGTTTGTTTTTTTTTCTAAACAGTAGAGCTAAACTTTATTTCATTTTATATGTATATTCAGATTTGTGAGAATCTATACCCTTTTATTCAATTTAACTTAACAGTGTAGTGAAATTGACAGAGATACAACGGTAAAATCCCTCCAAAGATAACATTTAAGGATAAAAACATAATGCGTAGGCTGCTGATGTACATGATCGCCTAGACCGCGGGTCATCACCCTCCATAAAAATTGACTTGCTAGACAGGAGGGGAACGGAGGATCAAAAAGGAAAAATATGACTGGAAAGATTGCGTGAGACTAGAAAGGCTAAGGAGACGCAATTGGGGGGGGGGGGGGGGGGGGGGGGGAAGGGAGAAAAGTCACGTTTCCCAAGTTGACATAAAAAGTAAGCAACTCGACAGAAGGGACCATAGATATGTTACGCCACAGTCATTTATTGGACGCTTTTGCGCGATACCAAGGCCTTGATTTGAATTCAGCGGCTAAACGCAGATGTTAGGAATATTACAAAAATTAAAAAAGTACTTTTTTCTTAATATTAATGTTAGGAATATAAAAATTAGCTGGCCGGATGGCCTATTCTGAGCAGTGAACTAATATGTTCTTAATTTTACAGACGGATAGATAATATTGAAGATAATGACAAAAGACAGTGTTGTTCACATCATCGACAGACTGTATTGAATCTAAAAGTGTCGCTAATTGCACAAAAAAACACGACCTCGAGACGCAGGTGTTCAAATCTACTTGGTATGGAGGAGAGGGGATATTGTGGTGGCTGTGTCTAAAAATAACTTTTAACGACAAAATTTTGGAGGGGAGAGAAAGGTTGGTTCAAAAATCAAGTACATTTTGTAGAAACACAAGTAGAGACGGACAGACTAACAGATAACCATCCATACTTGACTGAAGCATGACTGAAATGACTTTATGGTAGGAAATTTGAAATTCAAATAAACCTAGGCAGTGATTGGCCACAGACAATCATATCATTAGCGCTCCGACGCGAAAGTGGGGCCATTCTTCAATAGTTGTTCAGTGATAGACACAGATTTTAAAGTGTGGTGATTTCCATATGAAAGAAAGTGTAAGAAGTTTAGGGACGCCATACTATAGCCAGCAGCTCAGCTGAGTTTTGCTAGCAATTCTGTGTTATTTATTCATAATCTGGTAAGATTGAAATTATTTCCTTATATATATTTTGAATATTGTTTCATGTTCGAGTGATTTGATACTGCCATATCGAAATCTAGCCTTACAAACAAGTAGGGATTTGCTCTAGACCCCCCGCCCAAGTCAGGGTCTAGGGACCAACGGTGTACATAAACTCCAGCAAGAGTTAGGCAAGACAGATCAAGTGTTGAGAATAAACAAACATATTACCTATCCTCTTTTAGGGCAGAAAACTAATTAATATTTTTCAGAATCTATAGTCTGGGAGGATCTATCTGATGTAAACCCACCATGGTAAATGTGCTGTTTGGTCAGAGAGATCTGACCTGTCTGTATGATGTGGTTGTTGTGTCAGTGTTGTGTCCAGACGTGGGTAGAGAATAGATTTTGACACATGGCCCATACTTTGATTGCAGAGCTGTGAGTTTCTGTTGTCAACCAAGCAGTGTCTATTCAGTTGGTGACTTACTCGAGTGTATCTGTGCAGTACTTGTGACAGAGACCACCATTATTGCCCGCCAGCACGGAGAGGTGGGACCACCAGATTTCAGCACCAGAGATACAACCACAAGATGAGTGAGCCTCTGGTCTGCTGGACATTCACCAACGCTGTGTAGTTACTAATACCCTCATAAAAATTCCCACCATTTTCTGGACACTGTGTAGTCAATATAGACAGGTGTGATGAGGCCACCCCAACAGCACAAACATTAACTATCCTCCCAAGTAGATGACTACTAGAACATTTTAATAAAACTAACTAGTATAGTACATATATATGTACACTATTGCATTTATGATATAATATTCCATGCATTTCTTTCATAATCTCTAAATCCTTTTAAGTTCTGGTCAACCTAAAAAATTGATCCAGAACAAAATAAATGTAATATAATTCTATCAAGAAATTTTACACACGTGAGTTAGTTCAGTGTATTTTAACATTTATTAATATTATTAGTCTTGTTAAATATCTGTGGGTATATCTATAACCTATTACACCACACTACATATCATAACCCTAGACACTTTACGTAGCCACATTCATTAAAAAAAAATTAAGTGTGAGGTCGTAGTGGTAGCAAGAAAGGCCTTCTGACAAGTCACAACTACATTTTATCTCAGGAGCCTTCACAGCTGGCCTCATACAATTACATTTAGTAATATCACCATCATACAATACCATCAACACCACTACAAACAGCGTCTGTTGTTATTTTTCTTGTTAACTTTATTTGAGCTGTATTTTGTTTTAAATATAAATCTACACCCTGGGGGCTCAGCCATAATTCAATTAACTTCTATTGGGTCGGGATATTTAAATGTGGCTGGACACCAAATCTCTTTCGCAACCTTATGTGCTTTGCACAGTCCTTTTGTAGGATTCCTGAGGAAGAATTTATCGTCCAGAAAATATCCTGTTTAGTTGCCAGAATTCTCTTTGCATTAAGGATTTCTAGTACACTATTTCCCGAGGAGAAGCAGTTTCTTCGAACTCGTAGACTATCAATAAGATATTAATATCTTTATTCTTCTATTCCCTCCAAGCTGTCCTTTCTCCTCAAAAACACCTCACGACACCACCAATAAGCCAATCCTGACTCACAGACTTTTTGCTCAAATGAATAAAAGAGACTTGAATCGGCCTCTTACACGCGTCGGGTGTGTCGATAATTTAATAAGTCCCCTCTTTGACTTCGTATGTGGTCCTTCAGTTTCCTCAGTCCCGGTTTCCTTATTTTAAATGTTAGAGATTTCCTGGCTATATTGTAAGTCCTGATAAATACTTCAATAAAAGTTGCCCTGTATTTTAAGACGGAATTCTGAATTCTAATTCTTCACTCTAGCAGTCTGGTGTCTTGGCGAGTGATTTCTCAAGTGAAATAGCTTGAGAAAATGATCAGATTATATTCCCTGCCTTCCACGGCTTGGTTTGTTATGAGCTATCAAAAAACTCCAATCATATTCAACCAGGCGGGTTACGGGGTATTTTCAAAATATTTCGACATCGGATAATTTTGAACGTAAGGTAGAGGTCAACTCTCCCATATATGGTAATAAGATGTCCGATGCCCTTGTGTACAAACTTCCAAACACACCGGTGACCGCATATGACCATGTAATCGAGATGTAGAAATCTTACTTTTATCTAAAATAATCTTGTCACCCATGTCTCATCGGTGATTACGCCGATAGCGCTGGCTGATGTACGTGTTAATTTGCCGAGCCTATAGCCAACAAATTTGGCAGCATCAAGCAAATGTGATTTTTATCACCTACAGGTAGTGTCGATGATTCGACAATACTCAAATATCTGCTACTTAGCAGAAAAATAACGAAGAAAGAAAGAAAAAAAAGTGCGACAATTGAGAGCAAATGATAAAAATCAGTACCACAAATGTACCGATACTGCCGGAGTGAAACAAAGATCAATATGGGCCGCCCCGTTTTGTCACAAGCAGTACCCTTCGTGAAAAAGCTCTACGAAGATTCAAATAACCTCAAACTGACTACTGCTTTCTTTGAAAACATTCAAGTAGACGTCTGGGAGTGTACGGAGAAGACGAAAAAAGAAATTTGAATACGTATTTTACAAGGAATGTTAATATTTACTAATGATGTTCGATTGTAAACAGCATCCATTAGACATTTCTAGCCGTAAATTTTAAAGAACATTTTACAAGACTTCTGCATGCCTTTGACCAAACAAAATAATAATAATAATAATGTGGTATTGAATCCGAAACAGTTCTAGAGGGGGTTTCTGCAAGAGAGAAATGTGGATGCCAGAAATGTGTTAGAATGAATGCTCCAAAACGTGCCCTCAGGTATTCAAGATTACAGGTGTGCACATATGACATTTCCAGATAATTTGTTATCTGTCTTTCCTTAATTCACCTTTTCCTTTCTTCTTTTACTTCTTCTTCAAGATATTTTTCTTATCATTTTTTTTCTTCAGGGTTGAATAATAGCCTTACTGCAAGAACAATCTTTATTACTTTCAATCTTAATGGTCATGATAATTAGTACCATTATCATTACTTGTAATGAGTAATTACCATTATCACTAATGGTAATGAATAATTACCATTATAACTACTGGTAATGAATAATTACCAAAATCATTACTAGTAATGAGTAATTATCATTATCACTACGTGTAATGAGTAATTACCACTATCACTACTGGTAATGAATAATTACAATTATAACTACTGGTAATGAATAATTAACATCATCATTACTAGTAATGAGTAATTACCATTATCATTACGTGTAATGAATAATTACCATTATCACTACTTGCAATGAATAATGACCATTAGCACTACTCGTAAGGAATAATTACCATTATCACTACTCGTAATAAATAATTTGTTTTTGTTATCAAATGTCAGCATCTTGATCTGAAAGGGGTTAATATAAAACCAATAAAATTATACAAGAAGACCACCAGAGGCGTCACTAGGGTTGGTGTCATCCAGTGCGGTAACTCATGGTGTCACCCCCATGGACCTCCTCCCGTACCAGACCATACTGAATCCTTAGTAATGTTTTTGTACTAATGTTACTCGTAAATCGTAATTCCCGTATATCACAGTTGACAGCGATATAGACTAAAAAAGAGAATGGCTGAAGCATACGCAGGTTCACAAGATACTTATTACATTCGTCAGAAGGAGTAGTTCCATCTTTATTGGATAATAATACAAAATTATAGCACGTTATGACACCAAAAAAACAGGATCACAATGAAATTAAAAGAAAAAAGAAACAACGAAACAAATTAACAGATACTTCACAGTTCAACAAGATGATTAAGATGAAAGTCAACAAGAAAACTGAGAAACATCACTAACCATTGGAAGTTGCGGAAACAACATGATGGTCTGTGGTAGTTGGTTATGGTACTTGTAGAAGAAAGTCTCTCCAGTTTTAACTTACTAACCTCTCTTTGGCTTCATGCTTTTTCCGAGTGTCTCCGAGAAGACAAGCAGAGAAGGGAATATGATTACTGCTGCTTCAGGCATGTCGTAGGTGGTGACTAATGTGAGGTTGAACATGAGGCTGACAATCTCATCATGTACAAGAAATTACTACATAAATCGTCACCCCAAGGGCACATAAATGCTTTGGGTCGAGTTTACTATAAGGGGAACAACTGCAGAGGTGGCTGCATGCCTTATAAGGAGAATAAAAGGGAAGTAATATAAAGTTTTCTTGAGAAAATATTAAAGTCTGTTAATTTAAAAACTTGGATTCTGGATTTTTAATTCAAGTGTTGTTTTTTTTTTCAAGTAATATAAAGATAGTTAAATAATTGTGTGGACATGTGTACATAGCACGAAGGCTGATAATTATCACATCTGCCAAAAGAAGTTTTTCTTCTTTTTCAAGTACCACGCCTAATGGCTTAGGAGATCACGTCTCTCCGCAACTCGAGTACAATTTATCAATTCTGCTGTTGACTTCTTTCCATGCCACAATGTCAAATTACCCAGTATTTGCTCTGTTTGTCTTCACCTATCTATTTTTCCTTCAATCTTACCTGTTATTGCGATATATTCCATCTTTCAACTTCTCATAACATGCCCCCCAAAAAAGTGGATTGCTTCTTTCTAACTTGAAGTTAGCTGTCTTAAATGATTAGACATTACTGTACGCTAAATATTTCATGCTGTATGCATACTGGTGCTAGCGGTTTAGAGCTCAACTTTCGAGTGAAAAACCAGGATTCAAATTTGCAATATTCTTCTTTTTCTTTATTCACTGTCAGAAGTCAACTTGAATATGTTCAAAGAAAACAGTGGTAAGCATGAGGTCATTGATATCTGCGTAGAGTTGTCCACGAATGGTACTGGTGATGGCCTTATTAAAAAAAGTATTACTTCTAGTGACCTTGACCTATGCTAAATTCGTTGGAAAAAGATTAAGGTAACACTATAGCAGATACTCCCCGCGTGCACCAAGCACTCACTTGCTCTTGTATCAGTGGTTTCTATGGCAATTTGTTGGCAATTTAAAAGTGACATGATGAAGTTTCCAGCTTCATGCACAACCTCGCCTTGTACGATTAGAAGTGTGTAAGAGAGTATGTTTTTTTTTATAATGTTCCTTCCATACTGCACAAGGATGTTTTGATACATATTTTTCATATTGATGATTGACGATACACGTAAAAATGC
>JAMPIV010007870.1:130000-167500 GCA_024509875.1 Oreohelix idahoensis | reverse complement strand
GGAACAGAATCAGAACTTCAAGACCTTACCTCTAGACTGTAGAAAGTAACAAGAACGTATGGGATGGAAATTAATATAGAAAAAAGCAAGATATTGGTGAATAGCCATAAGAAACATGTTCCGACCAATATTACGTTAAATGGGCAAACGTTAGAAGAAGTTAACTCCTTTAAATATCTCGGGTCCACTATATGTAGTGATGGAAGATCAAGTAAAGAAATCAAGACAAGACTTGAGATGGCCTCAGCTGCCATGACAAGGTTGAATGTGATCTGGAAAAGTAACATCAGTTTTCCTGTGAAGATCAAATTATACAAATCACTTGTATTATCTATTCTCTTGTATGGGTGTGAGGGCTGGACACTCACTGCAGATACGGAGCGAAGGATTCAGGCTTTCGAGCATAAATGTTATAGAAGAATTTTGCGCATTGCTATAAAGAGCACAAAACAAATGTCTATGTTAGAGAGAAGATAAACACCTATGCAGGCCACCAAGAACCACTTTTGTCAATAGTGAAACGTCGAAAGCTTGCCTGGTTTGGGCATGTAACTCGTCATGACTCCCTTTCGAAAACGATCCTTCAGGGAACAGTCGAAGGTAAACGGAGAAGAGGAAGGCAAAGAAAATCCTGGGCTGATAACATCAAAGAATGGGCAGGACACGGTTTTTCCACACTTGTACGCATTGCTGAGAATAGAGAGCAGTGGAGGACCATGTCTGCTGATGCTTCCACCATGGCACCCCTACGACCCATGACGGGTTATGGGTTGAGATGAGATGATGATATCGTCTGGTTGCAATCGTCACAGCAAGGAATTAAAAACTCAAGACTGTTGGTGTCTATAACGGTTTAAAACCCGAAATCATTATCCTTCTACGCTTTTCAACGAGGCCAATACTGCAATTTGCTACCTTGAAGGAAGCTTACGTCATAGTACTGTCATACAGTATTAGCTAGTCCCAAGCACAACGCTACGTTCGTCGCCTCTTGCAACATGACTAAGTGGAGCAGTGTTCGAATATTCACCTCTTCGGAGAATCTCGAAATTGCCTTTTTTTAATAACTGATGTCATTTTAAAATTATCTTTCATATCCCCGTGTATTTATTGTTATGGGATTTACTCCCCTTGCTCTGCAGTGATGGTCCAACAGTGGCCAAAATTCAGAGTATCTAATGAAGGTCTTCAAATGTGTCTACCTTTCACTCAAGATTACTCTTGGCAGAGATGTGAATTGAAGAATGGTGCTTCAGTTCTAGGATACCTCCTAGGAATTTAAAGAAATCAAGTACTTCGGCTGATAGGATCCAGGCCGTGTAAATGTTCTATCTTTCCTGACCTTCTATGAGTTCGGATTTTGCTCGTTCTGATGAGCCCCCAAATGATTTAATTCAGTAAAATAATACTTAAATAGCTATGTTATAAGTATTTAAAATGACTGAGACTGTAGTGAATTTCTAAATACAATATTTAAATTAATATATATAACAATATCGGGCATAAAGGAAAAGATAAGAAAGTACAAAAGAATTTTCTACTAGAACTGTTGGTATCGCCTACGCCTTCAGATTATTTGCTAACGAATAGCCGAACAAAACGGTACCCAAATTTTTTCAAATCCGTCCTTGACATAATCACTTTTCCTAGTTCTAAGAAAATTGTGCCTAAAAATGCATTGGGAAACGAGGAGGGGCATGGCTCGATAACACGCAAAGCACGTCTCAATTGGTTCTAAGTCTACAACCAACTTGCACGCTTTGCCATAGGGGGTTTCCCCGAAATACGACGAAAAAGTTAGAACATGTAGACACCTCGTGTCACAAAAACAACCTTAGCTCTTATTTCAAAGGACGTAATAAGGACGTAAATAGAGAAGACAGCACATGGAAAAGAATTGAACGGGTAGTAGACAAAAAATAAAAACACTAACATAGAAAAAAAAAAAAACTCTGTACTTCTGAACCAAGCCAACTAGTCCCATATAAATTATATATTCGTGTACCTTAGGACTTGCTGACAAAGAATATGGTAATAGTTACGCAAATAGTCCATTAATTAACTAATTATAGCCATAATACTATAGTGGACCCGACCAGACTGTCAAGTAAAGATCATGCCTGCTTATAATTTTTTATGGCATGTTTTGAAAAAAAAACGACTTTGGGTAAATGAGGTTAAAAGGTACGGGATATTTGATTGGTTGGATTTTAAAGGAAGGCGA
The DNA here is from genome assembly GCA_024509875.1 of Oreohelix idahoensis. NCBI lineage: Eukaryota > Metazoa > Mollusca > Gastropoda > Stylommatophora > Oreohelicidae > Oreohelix > Oreohelix idahoensis. The sequence goes on along the minus strand of JAMPIV010007870.1, from coordinate 165,276 downwards.
AGTATGATTGGTTGACCAAAAACTAAAAATATATTTGCCTTGAAACATATTGAGAGTCGTTATTTGAAACGATAGATTCAAAATTAAATGTAAACATGGTCCCATTGGACAAAGCAGTAGATATAGGCACGAAACGGGGACTGTTCCCTGCCATTACAAGAAAATTTTGTGCAACGCAAGATCGATGAGAGCAGGCGGAGAATTTTCTAACATAGGAAAAGCCTGAACATAGGGGCAGATCGAAAATGTGCCAGATTCTATTGCCTAGTCATCGTTTTCTTTCTTCTTCTTCTTCTTTCGTCCTTAGCCACCAACCGTCAAAGCAGTCAGTGGCCATTACGCCTAGTGGCGTCTTAGGGCAACAGCAGATAGGTTTTCTTTGCCATTGTTTCCCATCACGCCTAGTGGCGTCTTTAGGGCAACGGCAAATCAACCCATTTGCTGTTGTTTCCGTAATCGAAGTGACTGGCAAACGGGTGATCAGCCCGATGTGATAGTCATCGTTTTACTTGTGTTATTTCCTTGCATCTGTGGTAAGATTGATTTTCTTAATATTTTATTTAAAATAAAATTTGAATGTGAAATACTAACATACGACTGTAAGTAAGTGAGTCTATGGCAGACTCAAAACAGAGTCTAGAGATTGATCCAGCATATGAAAGACTATCAGAGAGGTGTAGACCAACTAAATTATATAGGATTATCATCAGGAGCATACTACCTATCCTATTGTATGGACAACAGATTATTGCTGGAATTGCAGAGGCGTTGTAACTATTAGGGGAGAGGAATACTGGTATACCTGGTCACATCAAAAGAAACTGGTGAAAGGGATTGTCGTAAAGAGCTGATCTTGCATGTTTGTTTGTAATGTGCCTGTACTGGTTGTTGAGTATTAGTGTGGGCTGTTGATTACGAAGGAGGCATATCCTTCTGATTTCAGAGGGTTTTGGTTGCTGTCAATAACTGGTGTCAGACTACAGTGGGCCGATATATTCATGCCACAGTCTTGCCTTTTTCGGAGACAACTGTAAACCACCATCATTCTTGAAGAAGTGGGAGCTGAAGGTTGTCGTTCAGCGAAGTGCAGGAAGATTCCTACAGCATATTACCAAGTTAGGTGCATGTTTCGGCACCTGATCGCTCAACTAACATTATATTAGAAAAGAGACTGGGAATAGTGATATAAACATTCCATCAGTGTCCATAAAAACGTACAAACAACATGCAGAGATGATGATAATAAACAACCAACCAGTGTATACTAGAAGTCACCTCAGTTAAACAATACAACTACACCCTTATATACTAATATGTGTATTATGATCAGATGATCCATTGTGTAAATTGATTGATGTAATTAATTTCTATGATTTCACTATTGATTGCCAGTCCTGATTCCAATTAAATCAGATTCAGGACAATAAATTGAAAAAACCTTAACTTTCAACCACTGACTTACTAAAGATAGTCTTTTAAAGTGTAGTTTGTATGTGATTGTCGTGGTACTGTTGTGTTGTATTAAATAATAAAATAATTTGTGTAATTGTTTATATGTTTAGTTGGGTAATGCAACCTTACACTAACATTTCATAACCCTAGACACCAAACGTAGTCATCTTACATTCTATCTAGAATAAGTCTGAATGAGATCATAGTGGTGGAAGTAGAAAGGTGCCCTGGAAATTTACTCAAATATTTATTATATTCAGGGACCTTCACAGCTGACCTCATTCAGTACACTAAGATTTCTTAATAACAAACTGTATTAACATCAACCCACCACAGAGACATACGGGTGTAGTTCAATCAAAATGACTAAATCTTCTTCTTCTTCGTTCGTCCTGAAAAGGATGTTGGTTGCGTTGTGTCCGTTTACAGCGAAGCTGCGATATTTGCGCCTTTCGGCCGATACATCCGACTTCAGCAAAGCATTTTTGGGACCGGGTTAACCTTCCCTCTTCGATCCCTAGTCTCTCAGCCAGACTGCAGTGATGCAGCCTGTTTCCAGGACCACCACTTGGAGGTGGAGTAGGGTCTTGGTCATCTCTGGTTCGCTGACCCTGACGCAAGCAGTCTATCTGTGTGTCGCTAACTGCAATGTTGACGCGTTTTACTGAATCAACTATAAATTTTATATTTACAGATTAAAAAATGTAATAGTCAGTTATCGTTAACAATTGTAACATAAATAAGGGTGTAGTGAATTTAGATAGAGTCTTTAAAATGTCCTCACAGGTAACAGTCTGATTTGAAAAAAAAAATTATTAGTAGAGAGTTCACTTGGCAACTTTGGTTGGGTACTTAGCTGCCAGTAAGATGACGGTTGGTTTCTGCTCCAGCTGATGCTTGTTCTTTGCAGGTTATGGACTGGTTCACTCTCGTAACTGGTCAAGTCTGGTGGCCGCAACACGTCCGTCTTAGTATCGCGGGAAAATATTGCGAAGATGGTACAGCGTCTGTTAAGACCCATCTGCTGTAGGTGTCTAGCTTTAACTACAGGCCACTTATACCACTCACTTGTTCCACTGATAGCACCCTCAATTGGCACCACCGACTATTATCATGAAATAAGAGAAACAAATACCCTCCTGATTACTGAGTTTCGTGACACAAAATCAGGTGTGTGTGAGTGTGTGTGTGTGTGTGTGTGTGTGTGTGTGTGTGTGTGTGTGTGTGTGTGTGTGTGTGTGTGTGTGTGTGTGTGTGTGTGTGTGTGTGTGTGTGTGTGTGTGTGTGTGTGTGTGTGTGTGTGTGTGTGTGTGTGTGTGTGTGTGTGTGTGTGTGTGTGTGTGTGTGTGTGTGTGTGTGTGTGTGTGTGTGTGTGTGTGTGTGTGTGTGTGTGTGTGTGTGTGTGTGTGTGTGTGTGTGTGTGTGTGTGTGTGTGTGTGTGTGTGTGTGTGTGTGTGTGTGTGTGTGTGTGTGTGTGTGTGTGTGTGTGTGTGTGTGTGTGTGTGTGTGTGTGTGTGTGTGTGTGTGTGTGTGTGTGTGTGTGTGTGTGTGTGTGTGTGTGTGTGTGTGTGTGTGTGTGTGTGTGTGTGTGTGTGTGTGTGTGTGTGTGTGTGTGTGTGTGTGTGTGTGTGTGTGTGTGTGTGTGTGTGTGTGTGTGTGTGTGTGTGTGTGTGTGTGTGTGTGTGTGTGTGTGTGTGTGTGTGTGTGTGTGTGTGTGTGTGTGTGTGTGTGTGTGTGTGTGTGTGTGTGTGTGTGTGTGTGTGTGTGTGTGTGTGTGTGTGTGTGTGTGTGTGTGTGTGTGTGTGTGTGTGTGTGTGTGTGTGTGTGTGTGTGTGTGTGTGTGTGTGTGTGTGTGTGTGTGTGTGTGTGTGTGTGTGTGTGTGTGTGTGTGTGTGTGTGTGTGTGTGTGTGTGTGTGTGTGTGTGTGTGTGTGTGTGTGTGTGTGTGTGTCCCAATCCTTTATTTTCATTCCACTATCCCATCTGCCTCAGAACTTTACCCTTTCTGAGCAGTAATGTTAATCACAGTGAGCGGAAAACATCCATTGCCTTTATATTGAACATGTTTACATTTGCATATGCACTGGTTGAAAATGTTACTTTAATAAGTATGTACATCAGTTCTATCATCATCCACTCCCTGCTCCATATGGAACTTGGGACTATCTCTGCTTTTGGTTCTCTACGAGAAACCCGCATAAAGCAGTCACCAGCTCTTGCAGTGGTGGTTTATGAAACCATCATTCTATACGCTGAGGTTGTCAGCATCGTGTGACTTGGACATTCCTAGCAATTTTCACATGTTAATAAATGCAAAATGTAGAATTATAAAATGTACAACTTACCCCTAAATATCTTTTGGGAATACCGATTCTGGCTCAGAGATATAGTTAAGGCAACTTGGTTGTGGTAAAGTGGGATGATATAAATATTTATAGGGGACTTAGTGTACTGACTGAGATCAGCTGTGAAGGTATCTGTATCTAATAGGTGTAGTGTTTTACAGATAACCTTACTTGCTACCACATTTATAACTCAGTCAGAATTATTCTGGAATATTGTGATGACTACGTTAAATGTCTAGGGTTATGTAAATGATGAAGTGTAAGTCACAACAACAACAGACAGATAAACAATTTAATTTATTCCACCACACTTGACAACACTGTGACACTCACACACATTTAACACTCTATAAGACTATCTTAAATGAGTCACTGGTAAAGTTTCAAATATTTATGTATTAATTACTTTCACTATTATATATCCTGATTCAACTACAAAGTGAACCAGGAATCACATTCAAATGTAATCACAATTTATATGTACAGAATTTATAAATATGAACATTGTAGTGACATATTTTATTAATATTATCCTATGTGTGTCAGTGTGTAGTAGTACTATGAGGTAATACTGGTTTTGTTTTTCAAGCTATGTTGTTATTTGTCATCATGACTTCAAGTGTTTGTTTATCTGGGAAATAGTATGGGGAAAAAGTTCACAGTTCCTGTCAATTTAAACAAGGTATTGTCCCTCTTTTTTTTCTAAAACGTCAATTTTTGAGGGGACACATAATGTTGAGCTCCACTGGCCACAGAGGCTTAACTTTCGTGATGGCGGCAGGAAAAGACTCCTCTGCTCGATTGCTCCCCTGTGTTCTGGAGACACCTCACTAGTCGCTATCTGGACCCAGGAGTATGCTGTCAGCCTCCAGATTCAGCAAATCTCAGACCAGGTGCTGCTCAATAACTTTAGGACCACAGTCCCTGAAACAAGAAGGTTGTACCTCCTACTTCATAACTAATTCACAATCTATTTCCAGACTGAACACAATACATGACAAACACTGAGTTCAGAGCGGTAGGCCAACTGTCAGCTTCATCTGAAATAATTTACACCAGTATACTCCTCCCTAATGGTTACTACGCCTCTGCAATTCCAGCATTATTTCTTTCTAATCAATAAGATAGGTGTCAGTGTACTGTTTGGCAATTCCATGTAGTTTTACTTTTCTCCGACACCTTCTGTTCAGGTTGGAGCACTATATAGGCCTTGCCTCATGTTCGCTACTGAACCACACACATATACAGACATAAATTATCAATTTACATTCAATTTTCATTAAAAAGATATTGAATATATCAAGCTTACCACAATTCATGGAATAATACACAGTTACGTTGACTGGCAATGAATATAGCATAATTTCGATCTGCCGATGTCCCAGGCTTTTATTTAGAAAAAAATGCACTGGCGCTCAACGCACTGGTTCTTTAGTAAGTTTATTTGAAAATGTGGTGCTGACCTGACGCTCCTAATTGACTATATTGGCGGGTCTAACCAATCGAGCCATGTTTACACAAGCGTTTGAAAAAAAGTACCCTTCCTTCCGTCTGCCCTAACAACAAAAGATAGTATTTGTAGCCCGACTAATCGTGTTTAGCCTTACATTTATTGCGCTCCAATCAAATAGGATTTAACATGGGGACCTATTTCCCGTACAATGGTGGTGTCAAAATCTGCCACTGAGCGATTCTGATTTTGGTGTTGTCTGACACCCTCACTATTTCTTTTGGCTATAATTTGTTAATTCCTAGACTATTTGCGTAACACTTAACATATTATTTGTCAGCAAGTCCTAAGGAACCCAAATATATAAATTTAATGGGGCTAAGGGGCTGCGTTCAAAATATGTATTTTCTAGGATAGTCGTGTAGTTGTTTTTTTTATTTTTTATGTTTAGAACCGCCACCTGTCCTGCTGTACTGTCAGACTAATGTCAGGATTTTAGACCTAAAACAGTAGAATGTCATGTTTCCTAATTGTGGTGAAGTGAGATGTTATAAATATTTATAGGGGACTTAGTGTACTGACTGAGATCAGCTGTGAAGGTATATATATCTAATAAGAGTAGTGTATTATATATAACCTTGCTTGCTGCCACATATGTATACCTCAGTCAGAATTATTCTGGAATAGTGTGATGACTACGTTGTATGTCTAGGGTATGTGTATGATGAAGTGTAAGTCATAACAACAACAGACAGATAAACAATTTAATTTATTCCACCACACTTGACAACACTGTGACACTCACATACATATAACACTCTAAAGGATATCTTAAAGGAGTCACTGATAACTTTTCAAATAACAATATGTATTCATTGCTGTTATGAATGAATATGTGTCCTGATTCAAATACAAAGGGAACCAGGAATCACAATCAATTTTACTTACAAGTTATATGTACAGAATTTATCAATATGAATATGGTAATGACATATATTATTAAAAGTATCCTATGTGTGTCAGTTGTGTAGTAGTAATATGAGGTAATACTGGTTTTGTTTTGTTCAAGCTCTGTTGGTATTTGTCATCATGACTTCAATAGTTTGTCTTTATTGGGACTAGTATTGGAGATGTTCTCAGTTCCTGATATTAAAACAATTTAATTCCCCTCTTAATGTTATTTTTACAAGGTCATTTTAAGCTGGGGGTACATAATTTTGAGCTCAGCTGGCCACATCAGCTTATCTTGTGTGATGGCGGCAGGAAAAGACTCCTCTGCTCGATTTCTCCCCTGGGCTCTGGAGACACCTCACTGATAGCTAAATGGACCAAGGAGTATGCTGTCCGACTCTGGATTCAGCAAAGCTCTGACCAGGTGCTGCTCAATACCATCAAGACCACGGTCCCTGAAAACAAGAAGGATGTACCTTCTACTTCATAACTAAATTATACTCTCTTTTTACACTGAGCACAATACATCACAAACATTGAGTTCAGAGCGTTAGGCCAACTGTCAGCTTCATCTGAAATACTTTATACCAGTATTAACCTCCTTAATGGTTACCACGCCTCTGCACTTCCAGCATTATTTCTGTCTAATCAATAATCTAGGTGTCAGTGTACTGTTTGGCCATTCCATGCAGTTTTACTTTCCTCCGACACCTTCTGTTCAGGCTGGAGCATTATAGGCTTTACATCATGTTTGCTACTGAACTACACATATATACAGGCATAAATTAACAATTCACATTCAATTTTCATTAAAAGATACTGAATGTTTCAAGCTTACCACAATTCATGGAAACAAACACAGATACGTTGATTAGCAATGAATTCTGGCACAACTACTGGCACAAATTCCCATCTGCTTATGTTCCAGGCTTTTATTTAGCAAAAATATGAGCTGGCTTCAACGCACTGTTGCTTTATCAAGCTTATTTGACTAGTGGTCTCGAACTAACGCTCCTAAGTGAGTATATCAGCGAGTCTGGCCAATGGAGCCACGTTTCGACAAGTGTTTGAAAAAATTTTAACTTCCTACGTCTCCCCTAACAACCAAAGATAGTATTTATAGCCCGACTAATCGTGTTTAGCCTTACATATCATTCCAGCCAATCAGTTCAAATGTAACTTGTGGCCCATTTCCCGTACAATGGTGGTGTAAAAAAATCTACCACTGAGCGATTCTGATTTTGGGTGTTGTCTGACAGCACCATCATTTTATTTTGGCTATAACTTGTTAATTCCTAGACTATTTGCATAACGTTGTACATATTCTTTGTCAGCAAACCCTAAGGAACCCAAATATATATATTTAATAGAGCTAAGTGGCTGCGTTCAAAATATGCAATTTCTTCTACCTCCTGTTTCGAAGATGTGCTGTCTGGGTACTGTAATGTTTTCAAACGTAAACCCATATAATGTTATCTTTTCTAATAAGCGTTTCCCAGGTTTTTTAAAACCTAACTCTGGGAAGGGTAGTGAATTTATCACTGTCCGTCTGAAAAAGTTAGTGCATGTGGCCTTACACGCGTGATAGTAGTAATTGTGTATCGCGCGACGCGTGTTTTGTGTTGCACGTGTTCGGCTTTATGCCTCTCCCTTCTCTCTATCCTTTAGTCCATCTGTCTTTAGTTACGCCGTGTATAAAATGGAATGAATGAAATATTTAAATTAGGTCATTGATCAGCTTGGTATCTCAATGTTTTTCCAAGAAATACAGCACACGTTTCATTGAAGAAAGCGGGTAATAATATAGTAGGCTTTTACTATCAACGTGAAAGCGTTACAATTTGCAGACGAAGCAGAAAACAAGGGGGATTTCGAGTACATTCCTTGTGACAGCACTGTTATTTTACCATTGCTCTTTTCTTTATTAGAATTTATTTGTTAGGCTTTATATTTACCTTATAATTTATATATGTGGATTAGAATATTCCACGACACTAATAAGCGTTTTGTAAGTTTTTTAAACCTAACTCTCGTATGGGTAGTGTTTTTTCATCACTGTCGATTTGAAAAAAAGCTAGTGCTTGTCGCCTTACACGCGTGATGGTAGTAATTGTATAGCGAGACGCGTGTTTAGGGTGGCATGCGTTCCGGCTTTCAGCCCTCCCTTCTCTCTATCCTAATTCCATCTGTCTTTCGTTTATGGTAACTTAGTGTATAAAATGACATGAATGGAATATTAAATATAGGTCAGCTTGCGTATCTCAAGGTTTTTCTTAGAAAGGCAGTACACGTTTTATTGAGTTGTGGAAACACGTGTATGCTGCAGTAGGCTTTTACTATCAACGTGGAACGTTATAATTTGCAGACGAATTAGAAAACAAGGGGGATTTCGAGTACAGTCATTGTGACAGCACTGTTCTTTACCATTCTTCTTTCCTTTTATTGAAGTTATTTGTTAGGCTTTACATTTACTTTTTAATTTATATATGTGGATTAGAATTTCACACGACATTGGTTAAGATGCCTCTTACACGTAGTCTGGGGTGTTACTTTACAATAGACTCCCACTTTGACTTAGCGTTCAGGTTCCTAGGATTCTAGGCTTTTCGTATTAACAAATGTAGAGTTGTCGTTGTGTAAATTCACAAGATGCTCAAACACGTTGTCCTTTTAAAATGTAATCCCGATCCTATTCCGTATTCTAGTTATCTGACTATCTTATTGACGAGTTGAAATTCACAGTACGGTGATCTCAATAGACGCTAAATTATAAGGCAACATTCGGCCCACATCCAGACTGCTACTTTATGACAAGGCTACAATAAGAAATGTTGTATGTTACATCTGAAATGCCAAGCCAATCACATGCAAGATGCGTATATTTCCTCTTCTCTCACGACTAATTCCTGCGTGACAAACGCAAAAATAAAAGTGTTGTTTACTAGTGTGTGTGCGTGTGTGTGTGCGTGTGTGTTGTGCGTGTGTTATGTGTGTGTTATGTGTGTGTGTGTGTGTTGTGTTGTGTTGTGTTGTGTTGTGTTGTGTTGTGTTGTGTTGTGTTGTGTTGTGTTGTGTTGTGTTGTGTTGTGTTGTGTTGTGTTGTGTTGTGTATGTTGTGTTGTGTTGTGTTGTGTTGTGTTGTGTTGTGTTGTGTTGTGTTGTGTTGTGTTGTGTTGTGTTGTGTTGTGTTGTGTTGTGTTGTGTTGTGTTGTGTTGTGTTGTGTTGTGTTGTGTTGTGTTGTGTTGTGTTGTGTTGTGTTGTGTTGTGTTGTGTTGTGTTGTGTTGTGTTGTGTTGTGTTGTGTTGTGTTGTGTTGTGTTGTGTTGTGTTGTGTTGTGTTGTGTTGTGTTGTGTTGTGTTGTGTTGTGTTGTGTTGTGTTGTGTTGTGTTGTGTTGTGTTGTGTGTTGTGTTGTGTTGTGTTGTGTTGTGTTGTGTTGTGTTGTGTTGTGTTGTGTTGTGTTGTGTTGTGTTGTGTTGTGTTGTGTTGTGTTGTGTTGTGTTGTGTTGTGTTGTGTTGTGTTGTGTTGTGTTGTGTTGTGTTGTGTGTGTGTGTGTGTGTGTGTGTGTGTGTGTGTGTGTGTGTGTGTGTGTGTGTGTGTGTGTGTGTGTGTGTGTGTGTGTGTGTGTGTGTGTGTGTGTGTGTGTGTGTGTGTGTGTGTGTGTGTGTGTGTGTGTGTGTGTGAAACACGATTCTGCAAACATTGTCTGTTCTAGATAAAACTAGAGACAACTTGCCACCAGTTTCAGTGCATACAAAATTGTTATTTAAATTCCGATACACAGTTACAGTCATCTTATATGTTCGTACATTCGTTAATTACACATCAGCTTCCTTAGTAGGACAAATCTTCTTGTCCTGTGCCATCCATTCATGTCTCTTCTTTCTGGGGAAAAACAGTTGAGCCAGCAGCACAAACTGCCTTCGACTTTCTCTGTGCTGCGTCATAAGCCTCCTTACTAGAGGACCTTCTGTTCTCATATGTTATGTTATCGTTATCATCTTTCTTTGTGCTCCTTAAGGAGCATGGTGGCGCTTTTAAGGAGAAGGACAGATTGGATGAATGAAAGAATAAAAGATAATAATCTTTACTGATATGTTTATGATAGTCTACGAGTTCGAATGGAACTTCCTCTCCTCGGGAAATAGTCTACTAGAAATCCCTAATGCAAAGATAGTTCTGGCAACTTTACAGGATATTTTCTGAACGATAAATTCTCTCTCAGGAATCCTACAATAGGATTACGTAAAGCACATACGGATGAGAAAGGAAATTTGGTGTCCAGCCACATTAACTAAAATATCCCGACCCACTAGAAGTTAGTTGAATTATGGCTCAGCTCCCAGGGTGTAGATTTATGTTTAAAACAAAATACAGCCCAAATAAAGTTAACAAGAAAAATAACAACAGACTGTGTTAAGTTAAATTTATAAACAAAATATAGATTCTCACTACGCTTAAAAATTTACAAATTGAACAAAATAATGTACTCTTACGTTTAGAAGAAAAAAAAAAACAACTATGGTCATCATGTGGACCAGGAGATCTTTTCTATGGTAGAAGTCCTGGGAAGAATTTGGAGAAAAGCTAGAAAAAGATGCACAAGAAAACCAGAAATTGTTCTATAAGACCCTAAAGAACATGAGGAAGGAAAAACAATGCCCTCTCAAATTTATAAAGGACAAGCAAGGCAAATTTCTTACTGCCTCGAAGGAAGTAATGGGAAGATGGAAAGAATATTTCTCAGAACTCCTGGATGATGAGCATGGTGAAGCATCAGAAATGATAAACACTAGCACAGAAGAGAAAACCAATGATGGTGAAGATGACATAAAGATGGAAGAACTGAAGGCAGCACTGGAGAAAATCAAGATGGGCAAAGCAGCAGGGCATGATGGTATAACACCAGAAATGGTTAAGTTCATGGGAGCATCAGGCGACCTATTACTCTTAAGGGTTTTACAGGCAGCGTGGTACAACAAGACCATACCAAAGGATTGGGAGATTGCCATCATAACACCAATTTTCAAAAAGGGTGACAATCGACAGTGTGGAAACCATATAGGCATATCCCTTCTTAGTGTCCCTGGTAAAATCTACTCTAGAATCCTAGAGCAGAGACTCCGACGCCTAGCTGAGCCACAATTGGATGAGGTCCAGTGCGGATTCCGAGCAAACCGAAGTACTCAAGACCTAATCTTCACACTCAGACAGCTGAGTGAAAAAGCCCTTGAGTATAAGAGTGAGATGCATCTTTGTTTCATAGATCTGGAAAAGGCGTTTGACAGGGTCCCCTGGAGCAAACTTTGGGACTGTTTGGCAAGGAAGAATATTCCAGCACCTCTGATTCATGCTATACAGAGCTTCTACAAGTCTTGCAGAAATTATGTGAGGACAGCAAACCATAAGTCGGAAGAGTTCAGGACCACCACTGGTGTAAGACAAGGTGATATCCTATCACCTTACCTCTTCATACTCCTTATGGACGATGTCATCAAGGCATGTAAGGAGAGAACAAGAAAGTATTCAGTGGGATACTGGAAGATGAGACAGGTCTATATTTTGGAGCTGGCATTTGCTGGTGATGTTGCCCTGATTGCTAAATCAGAGGCACATCTCCAATCCAACCTGCAAGTCTGGAAGGAAGAGCTGGAGAAGAGAGGGATGGTCATAAGCAGCTCTAAAACAAAATCCATGGTGATATCACGAGAAGAAAGAAAACATCAGATTAAGCTGGGAGAACAGGTCCTGGAGCAGGGCGACCACTTTAAATACCTCGGAGCTATTATAGACCGAAAGGGAGGCATCAAAGAAGAGTTGGCCACTCGAAAAGCAGCAGCTGGGAGACTTTTTCAGGCCATAAATCGAGGATTCCTCAGCAAGAGAGAGGTTGGTAAGAAAACGAAGATGGCTATATACCGCTCCACCTATGTCCCAGTCTTGACATACGGATGCGAGTCATGGGCAATGACTACAACCCATAAAAGCCAGATCCAAACCTCAGAAATGAGGTATCTGAGGAAGGTGGTTGATGTAACAAGAAGAGACATGGTACGCAACCAGACGATACGTCAAGGCCTTAAATCCTACCCCCTGCAGACCCAAGTAGAACAGTCCCAACTAAGATGGTTTGGCCATGTCTGCAGAATGGGAGAAGATCGGATACCACGACAAGCATGGGAAACAAAGAGCCAAGGATCCAGACCCCGAGGACGACCCAGAGTCCGCTGGGAGGACAACATTAGACAATCTTTGAAGGATCGAGGACTAGAATGGAACCAGGCCAGGAGGAAGACAGCCGATAGGATAGTCTGGCGCTCTCTCTTCCAAACCTCTACACCTCACGGTAGAAGGGGAACGACTAAGTAAGTAAGTAAAAAATCCCTAATGCAAAGATAGTTCTGGCAACTTTACAGGATATTTTCTGAACGATAAATTCTCTCTCAGGAATCCTACAATAGGATTACGTAAAGCACATACGGATGAGAAAGGAAATTTGGTGTCCAGCCACATTAACTAAAATATCCCGACCCACTAGAAGTTAGTTGAATTATGGCTCAGCCCCCAGGGTGTAGATTTATGTTTAAAACAAAATACAGCCCAAATAAAGTTAACAAGAAAAATAACAACAATCTGTGTTAAGTTAAATTTATAAACAAAATATAGATTCTCACTACGCTTAAAAATTTACAAATTGAACAAAAAAAAATGCACTCTTACGTTTAGAAGAAAAAAAAACAACTATGGTCATCATGTGGACCAGGAGATCTTTTCTATGGTAGTTTTTGCTGGTAGGTGACATACTCATCTCCTCAAGGACTTTAGTAGCTGCGGAGATGATTGGTGTTCGGACTCTCTTGGTTTGGTTTGCCCAGCACTTAGGTCTCATAAACAGTTCAATGGGTTCAGATGGTGGTAGAGATTGTTTCCCTGGACTCAGTGCACATCACAGATAAGGATGGATTAAGTCGACCCTGCTGAAACCTCTTATGCTTATGGGATGTTTAGTAAGGAATGGGGTCCTAGGTGATAGGATATGGTTGGTAGGGGTAAACTGGGTTTTGGTATAGTTACCTGGTGTGTACCCGCAACTCATAGTCTGGTTTTGTAGGTAACCTGGTTTTTACCCTGGACCCGTAACCTGGGTGGACTGGAGGATGAAACAATTGAAGACCCATTAGTGGTTTCAAGAGCAGTCATCTCCTGTGTCTGATGGCCGATAAGCGTCCATCAGAAATTAAATGAACACAATGCTAACTACCATTCAGTAACAGTGTGTTTTCTATTATCTATGAAATACTCCTTCTTAACGGACATTATAGCGCACGGAGTTCTCAACCTCTATCTGGCTGTCTGCTTATTTACAGCAGTGGTTTTCCCCATGTGGGCAATGAGTTTTACAAACTGTGAGGTTTGAGGCTGGGGTCATCAAATGGTTGAGAACCACTGGTTCACCTAGTGCCCATAGAGCAGTATTTTAATTTTGGGGTTACTGTCAACAATGGTTTGATAACCACCAGGTAATAGTTTCCTATGCTGCTTTAACCTGTTGGGGTGTCATTGCTGCCAAGGTCTGAGAATCACTGATTTACATTCTTGCTACTCGAGCAGCAAATCATTTGGAGGGTAGTCATGGTCTCAAGGGCTTGAGAACCACTGACTTACAAATTGTCAGTCAAGTGGTAAATTCATTAAATAGCTAAATAATTGTAAACATTCTTAAAGTCCTGGTTCCTGTAGAAAATATCATTCATATAACTGATAATAAAATAGTTCTTCAATCATAGAACATGGTATATGCATAGAAGTGCATTATAAACAAGTAAAAGACATTCGATGATGAAAAACACATTAATGTCCAATAGGAGACAAAGGGAAAAGAAGTGTGATTGAGAACACTTTTATAAAGTTTGTAGTCTTGACAAAGAACAATAGAACATTTAAGAAATAGAAAGTACACGGACCACCATGATACTTTTTGCTTGGTTCAATAAGTAATTCCCAAAGTAACAAATTTATACATCAACTATTTAACCCTGTCATACATATTTCTGCCATGATGTGAGAAGAAGTCAGAGATTAGTTATGACTTCGGCAAACTTATGCATTAGAAATAGTTGAGTAGCATGTATATAGTGAAATAACATTTATTGTCAATGAAATGGGGCTCATGAATACCTCTGCTCTGTTTGGCAGTTACCGGGCGAATGACTAAAATTTCCTCCAATAATTTCCTTATGGCCTCTCCCGGTGCAGGGGTGGGTGGCATCATTCCACCTGCGCACACACACACACACACATACACACACATACACACATACACACACACATTCAAGTTCGTCTGGTTTTGCTGGTCACAGGAATATCCAATCTCTTCAATTAAACTAGTCCCAGATTTCACTGTGCAAGTGGATGCGGCTGTAGGCAGGGTTCCTGCCCCTCCCCTGATTTATGTGCATCAGTACGTGATACAAACAAAGGGTCGACTTCCGGGCTTATTGTACAAGGCAGATGGAGTGTCCTTCCCATAACCGTTTCAGAATAACTATCTGCCTTGGCCGTGAGAATTAGCGAGGGTCAGCAAGTGCTATTGTAATATAAGACTTGAAGAGGGAAAGTTTTCTCATCATAGAATTGAAAAATTCTGAAGAAAAGGGTTTTCAGTTCTAGCAGAGAGAGAGAGAGAGAGAGAGAGAGAGAGTTTGGAGACAAATAAAATATAGACAGAAGAGACCAGTTTGTGAGAGTGGTACACTACAGGAGCATTTAGGCACTGCTGTAGCTGGTCCACTTGCAGGAAGCCTGCATCAAGTAGTCACATGCAGGTAGGATCTGTAGAACAGCACAAGATTACCAGCCCCATGCACAATCTCATATTAGTCGCCTTATACGACATGCCTGAGGGTGTAGTTGTCCTGTTCTTTCTTTATCTCTTCAGAGACCCCCGGGAACTAGGCGGGGGCATGTTACCAGAATGACCAGTCGTCTAACGACAAGTAAAGAGGTTGAGAATAGTGATTTGACCTTTACCATTAATTTGTCGTTAATTCCCCTTACGTCGTAAAATTAGACTACGTTAGTCGTTTAAGATCTTTATACACCTTAGACCAGGGGTCGGCAACCCAGGAGTTTTGTGATCTAGTTTAGTAACACTGAGCCCTCTAAAGATCTACCCTATATATATATACAGGCATAACTAACTATGAGAATGCGCCCGTGAGGTGACAGCCCTCAGATGGTTTTTTTTCTTCATGCTTTGAAGGCCAGCACGTGACAACACCTCGACATTTGTCACTTTGTCCTTACACGAAATACAGAGGATACAGCGTAGACACCGCAGATGGAAGGTATTGAGCCTTCTCTCTTAATTATGTATGTGTAAGTGTATGTGTAATTTTAACCGGGAGGGGGGCGGAATGAGGATGATAAACCTTACAAAGGAAAGATCAAGATCCAGTGTCATGCATTTCACAAATATATTTTAGTAACCAGCTCAAGAGTTGTCATTGGGAATGCGGGGTTTTGATCCCGGGGACTCCGCCATTTTAAATGCAGACAGGAGAGGTTTAGTCCGAAATTTCGCTAGTTTAAAAAGTCTTTCTTTCATCTCCCTCCCCTCTTTTTACCCCCGGAGTCTCCTAAAGATCTACCAAACCATTCACTGGGATCTACCCGTAGATCGGGATCGCCTGGATGCCAAGCGCTGCCTTAGACTTGAGGTCTCTGAGAAGACAAAGGAAGAATTGGACCACTGCTGCCTCAGGCGAGTACGAGGCGAGTAATATGAGTTTCTGCCTGTCGCTGGCAACATCATCATGTAAAAGAAATAGCTACGAAAACACTGCTGCAAGACCACATGAATGCTTTAGGAAACGTCACGCTAGGGAATCAGATGCGGTTGTAGCTCTATGCTTCTTAGGGAATGAAAAAGGAAAATTACTAAATAAATGAATCCCACTGAAACATACTAAAATACTTTCTGAACTGTCTAATTCTACAGAGAGCTCGAGCCACCTAACTTTGCGGAATAAAAGGAAAAACAATGAGAAAGAAAAATAGATGATGTACAAAAGAGATAAGATCCATAAAAACGTGCAAGCAAAGAGCAACCACTAAGCTAAAAGGCCAGACAAAAGTAGCGGTCTTGTTCACTTGACACACAGCTGTGTACAAGTTTCCTGCAGCAGGCGGCCTGTGGGATGTTTGCAACAGCCGAACAGGTGTTCTCTATTGTCGTGAAGCTAACACAGTCTGGAATCCTCTTGTTAAGACAGGAAGAAGGAGGTCAAAGAACACTTGGAGTAGACAGACATGAAAGTGATAGGAAGATATGGAAAGATCTGGAGTGGATGGTACAGGACAGGAAGACTCAGAATACTTTAGTTGAAAGCCAATGTTCCACAGGGAGCTGACGCCTGCTGATGATGAAAACAAGGTTATAATATTAACAAGACATAGGGGCGCAACAAATCCTGGTCAATGGTTGTAAGAAAGAGAGTTTTTCATTGTTATATCGAGCCAATCTTGAAATATGGAAGCGAGCCATGGACAATTAGTATACAAGCAGGTAAATCACTGTGGGCCCCCACAGGGGTGTGGTTTTACTGAAGAATGTTAAGAATATCATGGACAAGTAATAAGGGTCATGACGATGCCCCCCTGTAAGACACCAGTGCACCAAGGAAGCTTATTAACTTACATTACAGTCTTGCAGTCCCACTTTTTTCAGCCTGTTTGTGAGAAAACAAAAAGCTGGAATACATTGTGACAACGCGAAATATTGTAGGAAAAAATATATAGAGGAAGAAAAAAAAGTCTATTACATAACTGATAAACAACAGTGCGGGCATAAAGTTGTTGAGAGAGATGATCGCCTATGTAGACTGGCGTGATACGTGAAGCAGAAGAAGAAGAAGCAGTAGAAAGAGAAACAGAAGAAAAAGAAGAGAAGTAGAATAAGAAGAAGAAATAGAAGAAGAAGATGGTGATGATGAAGAAGACGAAGAAGAAGAAGAAGAAGAAAAAGTAGAATAAGAAGAAGAAAACGAAGAAGAAGAAGAAGAAGAAGAAGAAGAAGAAGAAGAAGAAGAAGAAGAAGAAGAAGAAGAAGAGGAAGGAGAAAGAGAAACAGAAGAAGAAGTATGAGAAGAAGAAGTCAACTACCTACCTTTCACAACTCTATAGATGAGATTGGCAAACATTCCGAATTATAATTGTAAGCGCTGCCTAAACATTCGTATTGGACCAACCTGGGGGCAGTGTTAACCAGGAGAAACTAAACAAAAACAGTAGATTCCTCGTGACTTGCTGGCTGACCGGTTGTTGAAAGTCCGGGAATTTTGATTGTCTCATAGCTTCAGTTATGGAAAGATAGTTCTGTCAGTTCTAGCGATGCTTTTCTTCCACGTGCCGGTAAGACATTTGATCTATCAACGCTGGGAATGAGACAGTCTGCAGACAATGTAATCAGGTTTTTGCAGCCTGTAATTTCTACGTCGGCTCCTGTCACGCTGAGATATAATTATGCTACTTGTTATGTATCTTGGCAGCAATGTAGACACGGTTGGAAGAACGAACAGAAATAACAATGCCAGGATACGAAAGGCATGACGTATTAGACTATTTATATGAGATTGTATATGAAGTTGGCAACCTCATCACATTAAAGCCTTTTAGCTTAGTCGTTGATCTCTACTTGCACAGCAAATGAATCCTAAGTTGCTCTTGAGTTAGGGAAGCGAGGCAGATAAATCGGTCATCCGCACTTGATAAGCTTGTCCCGGTATCTGATACAAACTACTACTTAAACCACTGCTTCAAGAGTACAATAACATGTTGATGTAGACATCCTGCAGCGTTGGCGTCATATTCCATAGCGAGCATAAAAGTTAAATGATGAATAATATATCTAATGGCATGCATGACATGCATAGTGTCGTACTGTGTGCAGCTGCAATTCTAGTTGTCTATGGGCTTGGTCTATTGAATGTTGTCAAGAAGGTCTCCAGAAATTGGCTCGTTAAGAAAGAAAGAGATCTATTCGAGATAAGGGCAAGAAGAAGAGAAGGCGAATACACCCCACTAGATAGCGTTTCGTAATAAATTATGGGGAGTTTCCTGTTTCCATACGACATTAACTTCTGCCCTCCGATCTTGATTAAAAAAAGATCACCCAACCTACATGTAAATACTTAAAACCGACGGCACGAGTGATACATTAAACGAACTAGGTAATGATCAAAGTGGCTATAAGGTTTATTAGTTAAATATATACACATATAGGGTTAGTAGCAAGTAAAAAGGATGATGGTGAAAAAAAAATTCACACACACTGATGAAACGTAAAAATGAAGTTAATTAAATATGAGAGTGAACCTAAGTAAATAATGAAATGATGATGTCATATTAAGTCGTACCACACCGATGTGAAATCTACACAGCTATGAATCGTTCAAATTTCTTGCAGTGTATGAGTATGCGATGGTATGCACTGAGTGTCCAATGTAGATGTATGTTACGCCGTGTGGGTTATCTCCAAGATGAGGACATACTGATGAAAACCTTTGCACGTGTAGCGAGAACTTGTAAGGTGTAATGTTTTTCAACGCTTCGAAATTTATCTAGCGTCGTCAAACTGTTTTCAGGAAAATGTTTGCTGCCTGATCTTGAAAAGGCATTGACTAGACTGGAGCTCTTCACGAAATGATCTTCTGGTAAAAAGTGGGTTTAGTGCAATGAAGCTTGTTTGAGTGAATTTACGTCGTGCAATACACGATGAAAGTAGATAAATTGACTTTATGCACATACGTAGTGAGCAGCTGAACCTGTGATTTGAGCTTGATATCTTGGCGAATTACCTTGTGACTACATGAACAATAAATGGACTCATCAACTTGAGAGTATGCAGCCTTGATTAAGGAAATACGCTATTGAGTGAATTGAACTTTATATATATATATATATATATATATATATATATATATATATATATATATATATATATATATATATATATATATATATATATATATATATATATATATATTACAAACGCAAGCGTGGAGCTCTTCTTTGTAACTTAGGAAGTGCATTATATCATATCTTGTGAATTTTGCTATCCGGCAATTCGCATTGCTAGCTTCCTTCCGGTTAGACGTCAAACACGTAATGTGTAGACTCAGGCTTCTGCAGGACTGAAGACACAAAAGAGATTAATAAGTTTCACGTCTAATATCAATAGTTGTCTTTCTTTTATTTTATTCATCACAGTGGCTTCTTCCTAGCTGATCATTTTGTTCTTAATTCTCTTATTATGATACATGACATCCGGAGCACACGATAATTGTTAAATATATTGAGAATGAAAGTGTGTGCTCATGTAAGTCTGTAATAATGATCTTAAAATCTAGATGAAGATGAAATATATTACTATGAATTACTTTATTATCTTATCATGGAGGAAAAATCTTTGATTAACCATTAACGAACAGAAGTAATGGAACAAACAATCTTTCGCATATTTAGCTATGAGGCTAAGTGCTAACTGTAATCTTAAATAATGAGAAACAAAATTAATAATAATTTTTCTTAAATTTACTAACCCCCTTTTCCCTTTGCAAATTCCTTAAGAACACTATATAAAATTAAATTTCACAGGTATGAATTATATATCCACACAGGAATGAAATGATAAAACAAGCTGTGAACAGGATATGCTCTGGGAAACTCTATGCTGACGCGTGTGTTGGAAAATCGGTTCTGACTTCTGAGGAACATGTCGTTATATTTTGGGTTGCCAATATGTGAGTAGTCGTTGACTGTGTCCTATGCCACCGATCTCTAATCCAGTAACTAGGCGCCCATTTTGCTCTGCGACCTTGGCATGCTCGCGTGCCATTTCAGTGCACGTCAATCGCTAAAAGTAAGTAGACTCTCGCAAATTTTTAACTCCGCGCTGAATGTTCGGTTATGAGACTGGCCACCTGATACCGAAATTATCTGCCCCTTTGTCACCCAGTCTTCCTTATTTTGCGGCTCGAGTGAAGTACCCTTGTGTCGCTTTACTGGCGCGGCGGCTTCCTTTAATACCTTTCAGCGTCCCGTCATGTAGACAACATGACGCTCTCAACGTAGACTACCATCTGGTAATCAACATTCCTATGCGTTTCATGAGTCCTTTGTTGCCGATCGCTCTGGCGGGTGTGCTATTGTGTCCCAGTGTGATGACACTGGTTTTTTTTTTTTTAAACAGGGGATTACGTATCAAACGAATTCTTTTTGTTCCCATTGTGGACGTCTCCCGAGCTCACAATGATGTCTACCGAGCGAGGTGTGTTCCAAACGATAATGTAAGATTTGGAAACAGCAAAGGTGGAATTTAAGTTACACTTAGGTAAAATCCATGATTAAGAAAGATTACTTGATGAAAGAGCAAAAACGGGAGAGAAATAAAATAAGATGATTACAAATGTAGTCCTGTAGCAGATACAGCCGTTGGGGAGTTAAGTGTTAAAGACTTCTCTATACTAGGTCCAGCATAGAAAGCTAAGGTATCCAGTTCCATTCCTCGCTGCTTTTTCCTTCCCTAACTCAAGTGCAAAGCAGTGGCGTATCCTGGTAATGCGAGCTAGGCGTGCTGCTACTTAAAATGAATATGTACGCCTACTATTTAACTTCTTTCCCTCTTAATTTAAAAACCAACTATATTCAATTACGCAACGATAGTTATTAGGGGTATATGTCAACTATCTCCGAAATACTAATTAACTTACAACTTGAAACTCACTGTCACTGTAATAATCTGCATTCCCGGCAAATAACAAAAATTAATCACAAAAAACACTGGACGGACACAACCGATTTTTACAACTCGAGAGCTGCAGGACCACCGCACATAAGGAAGGGAAACCCGAGGCCTGTAAACAGTAAATTAATATTAGACAAACATAAAGGTATGTTTTCAGGCACTCGTAAGAAATAAAGAAGTCTGTTGTCCAAGTGTTCTACTTCTTTATTTCTTACGAGTGCCTGAAAACATACCTTTATGTTTGTCTAATATTAATTTAAAGGACCACCGCACGCATGTTTGCATTGTATTTATGTATCTGGCCATGACCCCGATTCAATCAAACCAGTGTTCAGACGTGAATCCGAAAGGTGCCGCACGCATTGTGACGGAATTACCCGAGAAACTTCGGGCGATTGCTACTAACCAATTAAAAACTGCACTATAAAAAGCGTCTGGGGAAACTGAAACAAGATTATACTCATAGATTCTATGCGGAAAAATCCGTTATCCTGGTGCGTGCGGTCCGAAAGCAGAACATTAGAAGAGAAATATTTTATAGAATAATAAATTAAATTTTTATTTTCCTTCGGGCATAGGTGTGCGCAGCACGCACAGCACACATAGAGAATACGCCACTGGTGCAAAGTCAGGTTCCCATTTACAGTTGGGTAGACTGAAGTGTGTAGATTCCGTGAATCGAACCTGGCACCTTTGCCGCGAAAGACCATCCCTCTAACCACTCTGACAATCGGACGAGGAAAAAGGTACTGGGCGACAGAGCCTAGGAACACTTTATCACAGAGGGCACACTATAGA
The DNA here is from genome assembly GCA_024509875.1 of Oreohelix idahoensis. NCBI lineage: Eukaryota > Metazoa > Mollusca > Gastropoda > Stylommatophora > Oreohelicidae > Oreohelix > Oreohelix idahoensis. Next base: position 143,475 of record JAMPIV010007870.1, on the reverse strand, counting down.
AGACTTTATTGGCACACCAACAGTCGACGAGTCTGACTAGTGTGAGTGATAGGGAACCTTCTCCAGCCTAGCTTGTATTTATTTACAGTTGTCAATATGTCAAGGTCAGCTGGAAGAAGACGACGGATATCACGTGATTAAGAAAATAGACCTGAAGAAACAAAACCAAGATAAGTGGAGTCGCGTGAAGGACAGGAGTGAGTAGATAACGCGTAGAAAATAAATAAGAAGTGACAAGACAAAACTCTTTGACTTTCTGCTTTGGTAAGGTAGTTCTTTCGTTGTCTACGAGTGAGGGAAAAAAATGTATCTTTGAACTATAACAATGTTAGCGTTAAAAAACACCTTTCAGATACCTAATGTTTTAGCATGATTTAGATTAATAATATTGTAAGGTGAAGCGTTGAGTGGCAGAGTGATAGAGTGATTAGAGTGCTTGGCTTTCAGGGCAATGTTACTGGGTTGGATACATGGTAGCCTCATGTTCTAGTCTACCCGGCTGTACGTTAGGGAAGGCAACGGCAGCGACGAATGGGACCGGTTACTCTATTTCACGAAGCTGAGACCTTGTAAAGTCATCAACACTTCATTCCCCTAAGGCAGTGTCTGTTATAGTCCCTTCTACAGTTTTTGTTTTATGGTGCGAAGCCAACACTAATAATGAAATAACGTCCATAAACTTTAGGTCCATCTAATTGTTTCGTGACTTTCATAAACATTTGAAACTTGCAACAACGTTTAGATTCTATAGTCACGTGATGAAACAATAAAAGAATAGGACTGTTGCTCCATTAAGCATGTCGTAAGAGGCGACAACATGAGGTAATACATGGAGCATGACAACTTCATCATTTATCAACATTTCTACAGAATGAATATGTCAATTCTGGATGCAGGCTTCTTAGCCAGAGGACAGCAACAGTTGTGGCTCTATCCTTCGTAGAAGACAAAGGAATCTGATCATATAAATCTATATATATAAATAAATAAATAAATAAATATATATATATATAGTTTCATTAATTTATATATGTATCGGGCATTCATTACTCTTCAAACCCCCTGTGGAAGTACAGGCCTTCAAAAATTCGCACCAAGTCCTTCTGTCCTGCGCTATACACATACGGATCTTCCATGTCTGTTTAATAGCTTTCATGTCTGTTTAATAGCTTTCATGTCTGTTTAATAGCTTTCATGTCTGTTTAATAGCTTCCATGTCTGTTTAATAGCTTTCATGTCTGTTTAATAGCTTTCATGTCTGTTTAATAGCTTTCATGTCTGTTTAATAGCTTTCATGTCTGTTTAATAGCTTTCATGTCTGTTTAATAGCTTTCATGTCTGTTTAATAGCTTTCATGTCTGTTTAATAGCTTTCATGTCTGTTTAATAGCTTTCATGTCTGTTTAATAGCTTCCATGTCTGTTTAATAGCTTTCATGTCTGTTTAATAGCTTTCATGTCTGTTCAATAGCTTTCATTTCTGTTTAATAGCTTCCATATCTGTTTAATAGCTTTCATGTCTGTTTAATAGCTTTCATGTCTGTTTAATAGCTTTCATGTCTGTTTAATAGCTTTCATGTCTGTTTAATAGCTTTCCTATCTGTTTAATAGCTTTCATGTCTGTTTAATAGCTTTCATGTCTGTGTTCGATTCTCTTCTCCGTGTACCTAAAGTCTCCGTCTGTCTCTCTTACTATGGGGTTGTCAATACAATGACGGCCTTGTAACGCTGTAACCTGGTTTTCCCAAAGAGTGCCCTATCCTACACCAGCGTTTTCTCATAAGCTCTTGTTCCGCTGGAGCTTGTCTGATATTTCCATTTTTTCCCTCACTGGTCACTTTGTGAAACCATTCAAGTCTTGTATTCTACGCAAGCACCCATTTATGAAAATCTGTAACTTACTTATTGTGTGTGGGGTTTTTTTCTCCTTGTTTCAGAACTATACAATTAGTCAGCCTTGATATTTGAGCTGAATATTTTTTACTTTTGGGTTAGATTTGATTTCTTTTTATTTCATGAAATTCCCCTTAAAACGACAACTCCCCTTTCCTTGTGGATTCTCAGTTTAATATCGGTGTCTGTTTCTTCAACAGTCTATATTACAGCCAAGATACAGGTTTGATTCTACATCTTCTACCAGTGTTTCGGCAAGTGCAATGTGGCTATTATTTTCTGCATTTATAATCATTAACTTTGTCGTTTCTCTGTGTATCATTTCATGTGTTGGTTATATTATCATTAGTTATTATATCAGTGATGAGATCCAGAGAGAAACACGAACAGTCATATCTTCAAAAGTTTGGATTGAATCGCGTGAACTGGTGGCTGCACATAACCTGCTCGTATCATATTTGTTTTCTCAGCTACCACAATAAATATCTGTAGAATATTCCCTGACTTACTATATGCGCATGAGAATTATAAGGCAGAAAGCCAGAGTTGTTTGTAATAAGAAATGCAATATTATCTCCAAACCTTAAATTTGGTTTGAATGAGAGAGAAGGTAAAGCTACAGAGGATTTCGTTTGAGCCGTCCTTAGCAGGAAGCTAAGTTAACGAACCTCTTGTTTGCTGGAGTGCTCCAGATATCAGAGCATCCTACAGTCATGGCAATACACCCCTAGGGAGTCACATTAAGTTTGAAAAACAATACAATGGAGTCAATTTCGATCTCAAAGTTCAAGTAAATTCATGGCTGCAACCGAAAACTTGTTGAAAACAGCTGGACTAAATTATAAGCAAAACACAATTGCGACTTGAATTTCAAGTGTTTATATATTTTCGATTTCTTGTCTTGGATGCAAGTGTAGCGTTAAAAGTGTTGGTTTTACTGGTAGAATTCTTTTCATACAACCTACGCAGCAGCCGTCTTAGAGCCTCTGTAGCGTCGATAGAAACAACCACGAGTGAGAATAAATAGGAGTAAAACAGTTGAACAAGTTAAAAATTCAGAGATAAAAACACAACCATTCTTTTTATTTGTTAACGTACCATGCCTCGGGGCATAGGCGATCATGTATCTTCACAACTTCGTGTCTCCAGTTCTGTTTATCAATTCTATTGTTGGGACCTCGTTCCATGCCATGATGTCAAACTGTCAAGTTTCATGTCTCTATGTCGTCCTTTGTCTCGTATTTGTTTTCCAACAATTCCTGTTGTCATAATATTTCATTTTCTCATAACATGCCCGGAGCAAGAGGATAGCTTCCATTGTGTGTGAGTAATAACCTTAGTTTACCCACTGGCTAAGATAAAACATGACATTTTCCTAATAATGACATTTGAATTCTTTGATTTTCTTTTCGTCATTTCATCCTCTATTAAAAATTACGTGTCTGAGTTTTTTCTCTCTCTTTATCTCTCTCTCTCTCTCTCTCTCTTTTAAACTGTCAGAAATTTTTGTGTTTTTGTTTTGAAACATTCTTTTTTTCCGCCTTTTTTACTTCTTCAGAGTATAGCATCACCATTGTAGTTGACCTCTTGGAGGAAACCTGTGTCAAAGCACGTTATCTGCTGCCAGTGGTAGTATCTGTAGTATCTTGTGTTATCTGATGAGATTGCCAGGCCCAAGTGCACCCCGCACTAGTTATTTCTAACGACTTACCTGACGGAGCAGTCATCCTATTTTTTTTTCTTTTGCCCTCAGTCACCCCCGGCACCACTGGTTATTTGAATAAAAGGCACCATGACGTCTCCCCCCAATCCTCCCATGATCCCACAAGTAATAGAACAGCACTTCCTGTCACGTCTTCTCTATATTCTCTCTGCTCTCTGTGCAGGGTTCGTCTCACTGTCCCTGTGAGTCTTATTTTTTTTTACCCCTCATAGTGGTCCATTTCAGAGTTCAGTATACATTATTTAATGTCGCTACAGTAAAGGAAACATAGACAATGCAGCAGATTAAAAAACATACAAGGTACATCATTCTAGTGCCAGAAAAAAACGAAAAAAATTCTACACACAGCCAAAATAATTCATAAGCCATTATAATACGGAAAGATCTGCAGCCGGACTATATAAAACGTTGAAATGAACAAAATTATTTAATGGAGGAAATCTTACAAGCGTAAAGTACAATTAAAAAACCAGCTTTAAAAACAGAATAACCTTACTTACTTACTTAGTCGTTCCCCTTCTATCGTGAGGTGTAGACGTTTGGAAGAGAGAGCGCCAGACTATCCTATCGGCTGTCTTCCTCCTGGCCTGGTTCCATTCTAGTCCTCGGTCATTCAAAGATTGTCTAATGTTGTCCTCCCAGCGGACTCTGGGTCGTCCTGGGGGTCTGGATCCTTGGCTCTTTGTTTCCCATGCTTGTCGTGGTAGCCGATCTTCTCCCATTCTGCAGACATGGCCAAACCATCTTAGTTGGGACTGTTCTACTTGGGTCTGCAGGGGGTGGGATTTAAGGCCTTGACGTATCGTCTGGTTGCGTCCCATGTCTCTTCTTGTTACTTCAACCACCTTCCTCAGATACCTCATTTCTGAGGTTTGGATCTGGCTTTTGTGGGTTGTAGTCATTCCCCATGACTCGCATCCATATGTCAAGACTGGGACAGGTGGAGCGGTATACAGCCATCTTCGTTTTCTTACCAACCTCTCTCTTGCTGAGGAATCCTCGATTTATGGCCTGAAAAAGTCTCCCAGCTGCTGCTTTTCGAGTGGCCAACTCTTCTTTGATGCCTCTCTTTCGGTAAATTTAAGCTCCGAGGTATTTAAAGTGGTCTACCTGCTCCAGGACCTGTTCTCACAGCTTAATCTGATGTCTTCTTTCTTCTCGTGATATCACCATGGATTTTGTTTTAGAGCTGCTTATGACCATCCCTCTCTTCTCCAGCTCTTCCTTCCAGACTTGCAGTATAACCTTCTAAACCTATTTTGACAAATAAAATCATATTAGGTCATAGGCAAGTACACAGACAGTTTTCCATTTTAACGTCACTGATTCGCGGTGTCTTGTCTTAGATCAAACTGTTAGCACATGCTTTTTTCAGCTGGCGTAAGTTTTAGATCAATGAGCACGTGATTATTTCAGTTGCCTTAGGTGTCAGAACATACTGTTAGCACATGATTATTTCGGCTGCCTTAGGTCTTAGGTCAAACTGTTAGCACATGATTATTTCAGGTGCCATAGGTGTTAGATCCTTCTGCTCTGTGCAAGAACCAATTTACGAAAGTATGTAACATTTGTGTTGTCGTCTTGGCTTAATTTCCCATACTTTACAGACATACAATAAGACCGACTTGACATGTTAGTTGATGATTCATATACTTGTGTTTAACTTGACTTCTTGTAATGTTTATGTCCCAAAGCAACAAAATCTTCTCACGTCTTTTGACTTCTTATTTTAATATCAAAAGGCAAAACAGAGCTCCTTGTAACTTGATTAATATGGGAAAGAAGAAAGAATTAACATTTAAAAGATTGTTAAATAAAGTAGACAAATATAAATAATATTCTTACCAAAAAGAAAAAGTCCTCTAGTACGTCTGCCAATTATTCCTCGTTCGGGAAAGTCTTCATTCCAATATTTTTACGAGATCCGGTATTCTCTTGAATGTTATTTTACGTTTCCACCCAGTTATGTCTCCCGAATCCATTCACACATTTAGTTGTGTATCCATCCGCTGCCTGGTTTATTTACAAAATAATTCCCAGTGTTTGGCCATTTGCCCCAACTTTTTGTACTCAGATAATTAGTGGTCAACCAGTAGACAAGGTGTTAGAAGGCTGCTCCGTGTTCTGTGTGAAGTCCCTTGGCTCCTGGTAGTGTTAATGGACAACCGAAAACATTGAAAAGGCTGCCAATCTCAGAAGGAGATGTCAATCAAGAAATGAAATGAAAGCAGGGAAGTGTGGCTTAATGAACATTTGGAGATTCTCGTGATGGCGCTCATCAGGTGGAAAAATAAACACACATTACCCGGAACGGGTAGTTCAAATGTCTGCGATGCCTCCAATACCCATGCGACAACAGAGCACTCGAGAAGCTACGCCAGTACTCAGATCTGGTTGCCATGGCGGCTAGCTCTACCACTAAGTGAAAGAAACCAGAGACGAGATCTGCTGTCGTTAATGGACACGGCATGTTGTCATTCAGTAGGGTCAATAAACAACGCCTAGGGAATGCTGAACTGTGTATTTCGATTTACGTTCCTTCTAAATTTTAACGAATGTTTTTCTTTCTTTTTTTTTTTTTTTAGCGAAAAGAAGACACTTTAAAAAACTCAAATATACAACAACTAACAAAATATTTACAATGATTGTCAGAAATAAATACGCGTATGTTGAAAGAACATAAATGTGAAATATGAGATCATTTTGAGAAATGAAATAGCAGAAATCATGATAAAGTAAAATGCGATATTGCTTTGAGACAGTTATTTATATATACACTAGTGTAAAAGCCCGTCATAAGACGGGAATTAAATTCAAAAGCACCAATACCTAACGGCAATTTTACTTATTCAAAAGTATTTTTTTTATAAACCACTGTGCATCACCACAGTACACGAACTACGTAGCAGCAGCGAGGATTCCAATGTGTGTATACGGAATCACACATTCTATAAATATTTTTTTTGCACACCGTCATTTGCGCATTCTACAAATAAATGGTACTATTTTCCGGAGAGTACATATAAGAGAAACAATACAATACAATTAATGTCTAACTTTCACAGTTGCATCCCTTAGCGTTACTGACAGAAAAAGCTGGGATTTTATATATATTGATATGTGAAGACATGACATGCAGAGTTCTTCATGAAGGACAACTTACAGAACCGTTTAGGATAAGAACGGGAGTGAGACAGGGATGCCTCTTGTCTCCATTTCTTTTCTTACTAGATTGGGTTATGAAAACATCGATATCACACAACAGAAATTGAATCCAGTGGAATCTGACTAAATAGCTTGATGATCTGGATTTTGCAGATGACTTGGCTCTTCTGTCCCATAACCACAATCAGATGCAAGAGAAAATGAAAATTCTCGATGAGAGGTCACAACAAGTGGGCCTGAAAATACACAGGGAAAAGACAAAGATTATGAGATTAAATGCAAGAAAGGATAACAAGACTAAACTTGAAGAAACTCCACTAAAGGATGTTGAATCGTACACATATCTTGTCAGTAATATAGACAAAGTTGGAGGGACAGACAGTGATATCAAAATAAGAATACAAAAAGCAGGAGGCGCTTTCGTGGCATTGGGAAACATATGGAGGTCAAGAGAAATCAAGTCCAACACGAAAATAAGAATCTTCAACTCAAATGTGAAGTCAGTCCTATTGTATGGCTCTGAGACATGGAGAGCAACAAAAACAATAACTAAAATGCTACAGACTTTTATAAACGGGTGCTTGCGTAGAATAGAAGGACTAAAATGGTATGACAAAGTCACAAATGTGGAATTGATGACAAGAACCAGACAAGTGGTGGTGGAACAAGAGATGAGAAGAAGACGCTGGCGATGGATAGGACACACATTGAGGAGACCTGTTGATAGCATTACAAGGCAGTCCTTGTTCTGGAATCCACAGGGAAAGAGAAGCAGAGGTAGCCCAAAAAAACACATGGAGAAGAGAGCTGGATACAGAGGTGAAAATGAGGAGGAAAACATGGAAAGAACTTGAGCGGATGGCACGGGACAGGAAGACTTGGCATGTGTTTGTTGAAGGCTTATGCTCCCTGGGGAGCTAAAGGGTATTGATTGATTGATATATATATAATGTGTTATAACTGTCATCATTTCTCTATTGACACCTAATGGAGCGTGGGGGTCACCACTTGCAGCTCGTCTCTTGGCAATAAGTCTGGACCAGAACAGTCATGTTCACTTGCAACTATGGCTTCTGTAGCCATTTGTTATACATGATGACGTTGCCAGTCCTGTGCACATCGTCATATTAGCTGCCTCTTACGACATGACTGAGGCAGTAATCGTGTTCTTTGTGTGGTCTCATCAGAGATGTCTGGCATCAACAAGGGCGATTGTCTTGTCTCATCAGAGATGTCTGGCATCAACAAGGGCGATTGTCTTGTCTCATCAGAGATGTCTGGCATCAACAAGGGCGATTGTCTTGTCTCATCAGAGATGTCTGGCATCAACAAGGGCGATTGTCTTGTCTCATCAGAGATGTCTGGCATCAACAAGGGCGATTGTCTTGTCTCATCAGAGATGTCTGGCTGGCATCAACAAGGGCGATTGTCTTGTCTCATCAGAGATGTCTGGCATCAACAAGGGCGATTGTCTTGTCTCATCAGAGATGTCTAGCATCAACAAGGGCGATTGTCTTGTCTCATCAGAGATGTCTAGCATCAACAAGGGCGATTGTCTTGTGTCATCAGAGATGTCTGGCATCAACAAGGGCGATTGTCTTGTAAGACATTGAAATACAGATTATCATCATTATTCTTCTGCTCATCAAGGAAGACAGGCCTTCAACAAACTTACGCCAAGTCTTCGTGTCCCGTGCCGTCTGCTCAAGATTTTTTCACGTCTTCTTCGTGGCTTTCATGTCTGTACGCAGTTCTCTTCCCCGCGAATTCTTTAGTTTCCTTCTCCCTCTCTTACCATGAGGATTCCAGAACAAGGACTGCCAGGTAATGCTATCAACAGGTTTTCTCGACGTGTGTCCTATCAAATATAGTGACAGTATCAAAATGTTCAAGAATAGTGGTATTGTGAAACAATTAACACAAAACATGTAGCAAGAAAGTTAAATATACAAGCTTGAAAGATAATAAGTGTACGAGATAGTAACATTTCCTGGCTTTGTGACTACGTGAAATATTAAATATACGAGATAGTAACATTTCCTGTCTTTGTGACTACGTGAAATATTAAATGTACGAGATAGCGACATTTCCTGCTTTGTGACTACGTGAAGTATTAAATGTACAAGTTAGTAACATTTCCTGGCTTTGTGACTACGTGAAGTATTAAATGTACGAGATAGCGACATTTCCTGGCTTCGTGACTACGTGAAATATTAAATGTATGAGATAGTAACATTTCCTGGCTTTGTGACTACGTGAAATATTAAATGTACGAGATAGTAACATTTCCTGGCTTTGTGACTACGTGAAATATTTAATGTACGAGATAGTAACATTTCCTGGCTTTGTGACTACGTGAAGTATTAAATGTACGAGATAGCGACATTTCCTGGCTTTGTGACTACGTGAAGTATTAAAAACTTTCTGAATACGGAATGTTATACTGGTATTACGGCATCCGACTGACAGAGTGGTTACAGCGCTTGTCTCTCGCGACAAAGGTGCCAGGTTCGAATCACGTTACCGACACGCTTCTGTCTACCTAGCTGTAAATGGGTACCTAATTCTGCTCTTTCAGTTAGGAAAGGAGAAGATAGCCACGAAGGGAACTGGTTACCCCCCCCCCCCCCCCCCCCTTCCCCCCCACCTCTCGATGCTGGACCTAGTATGGTGAAGTCTCTAAAAATCACATCTCTACGTCAGTATCTGCTATGGAACTACCTATACCTTTACCTGTACCATACTAGTATTGTCAGAGACTGGAAATATTTTCGTAGACGTAAATAAGGTAAGTTGGCGACCCAGACTACTTTCGGCTGTCTCTGGGTGGCTTCGTGAGCCGACATACCACAGGATTTTCTTCTGTCATGGCCGGCTGAATTAAATTAGTTCCTTTAGTTGACCTGTCCGTGATGGGTGTTGAAGATGTTGGGGTTTAAAATTTCAACCGGATGGGGTAAACGACCCCCGTGACCAACCCTCCTTAGACGCTTTTAACGACATGCATGGTAGGTTCAGTGTTACTGTTCTTTGTCACTCTTTCGGGCCCGGGTAACACACGGGTTGACGGCCTATGCTCCTTGGGTAGCTAAAGGGGGATTGATTGATTGATCGATCGATTGATTGATTGAATGATTGATTTTGAGAGAGTATCTCTTCAACAAATTCATAATGTACGCGCATTATTGCATTAGTCCGTTCGGAAATTCGTGCCCACAGAAAGCGTCAATTTTCTCCAAAACTGTTTGTTGTATGGACATGAATTTTTGCATGCAGTCTTAGATTTTCCATGCAGTTATTAATATATTTTTTGCCCTTACAAAACTCATGTCATGTTCGAATTTTCTTCTTTACGTTATATAAAAAACTCTTACTGTTGTCTGGGTTAATTTTTAGTAGTTTTACAGGAAAGTTACAAGATCCGTTCAAAAAAAATTATTTTTTTTTGAATTAGTGTAGTGATTACATGTCCGCACGAGTGCGCACCTATTGTACACAGTCGCGAGTAACTAATTCAAACACACACAAAAAATATTTTTGAATGGATCTTGTAACTTTCCTGTAAAACTAAGAAAAATTAACCCAGACAACAGTAAGAGTTTTTTTTTTATATAACGTAAAGAAGAAAATTCGAACATGACATGAGTTATGTTAGGGCAAAAAATATATTAATAACTGCATGGAAAATCTAAGACTGCATGCAAAAATTCATGTCCATACAACAAACAGTTTTGGAGAAAATTGACGTTTTCTGTGGGCACGAATTTCCGAACGGACTATAATAAATACTTGATAAAAAAAAGGTAGTCGTATAGTAGATACTACTAAAGGGGATTACAGTGTTAAAGACTTTACTTCTGCTAGTTCTCAGCTTTAAGAGGTGGGGGTAACCGTTCCCTTCTTCGATGCCTGTGCCTTTCCTATCTCAAGAGCAGAGTCCAATACCCATTTTCACAGCTGGGTATACGAGAATGTGACTAGACTAGCTTCGAATCCAGCCCTTGACCTAGAGACGTAAGAGCTATAACCACTCGGGCATTTTTACTGGCTCATAAATTTATCAGAACTAAACATTAGATAAAAATGAAAATATCCAAATTATCCTTATTTCACACAACCTGCCTAAACAAAATTCTTCGAATTTATTGGCCGAATACCATCTCCAATCAGGAATTGATTACACGGTGAAGTCAAAAAGGCATGCGCACCATCATCGCAGGTAGATGCTGGAACTGGGTTGGCCATGTCCTCAGAAGGGACTCTGACACCATCACCAGAACTGCTATGCTCTGGACCCCAGAAGGACGGCGAAAGAGAGGCAGACCATAGAAAACCTGGCGGAGAACAGTGGAGGCTGAGATACAAAGCATGAACCAGAGTTGGGACACGGCACAAAGGATGGCCACAGACCGAGCAAATTGAGGACAGTTTGTTGCTGCCATACAAGACGCCACTAGGCGTGATGGCCACTGACTGCTTTATCAGTCAGTGGCTAAGGATCCAAGAAGAAATACAATAATAATAATAATAATAATAATAATAAGAAGAAGAAGAAGAAGAAGAAGAAGAAACATTAGACCGACAACTTTCAAAGTTAACTTCCAAAAGGCCTGGTAATACGCTGGTTATAATCAGACTTCCTCATGCATGCACAATACAAGATATAAACAGAGGCGTACATGTGCGAGGTGGCCAGTCTGCACCCAGTGACAGCCAGAAGGGGGTGCGATCGAACTTTATTACGACAGTACTTTTTGTTAAAAATAATTACCGATGTATGTTACGTCGGTCGGTCACACTCAAAATAGTAACTCGCGCCAGGAAAAAAGTGCGCAACGCACGGTGTCCAACTTGCGCGGCGTCAGTGTTATATAAAACAAATACTTTTTTTTTCTTCACGAAATTAGTAGCGCTCGACAAAGAAAAAGTGCGTAAAAATTGGTGTGCATGTACCCTCACCCGATGTACAAATCATGAAAACTTGAAAGTTTTTGTTAAAACCACTTATTATCAGGGAACATTCTTTGAAAACAATCCACGCACTTTCACCCGAAATGTTGTCATCAAAGAACTTTTAAATTGAATCTAAAATAACATAATTCTCGCCGCGTGTACGTTGGTCACAGCTGAGCAATGCAACCGTGTTGAAAAATTGTATTGTTTCCATTATATATACCGTCCCGAAAATAGTTACAATCAACAAAGAAAAGCGTTCAAATGACGGTGTTCATGAACAGTTTGATTACACTGTATAATGGAAAGAAACCAAAAACACTCTAAGAATGTACTTCTATCTGCTCATCCGGGAATATATTTGCTGATTGTTTTAAATCTGTGGTGCCCAAAAACAAAATTCCATTGATTTGTATGCCCGGATAAAACCTAAAACCTGCCTGGGACAGAAAGAGTTAAGTCTGTTAGACGTGTATGCTTGGTTATTTTTTGTCCTTATGGTTTCATTATTTTAACCTTATCATGTAAACATTTGCTAGAGAAACCACCGCTACAAGAGCACAAAAACACATAACTCCCATGCTCCATAGTGAGCTACAGGAAAATGAACGATAATTGTTTCTTTATTTCTTATCTTATCATTAACTTTCTTTACATTTGTTTAATTTCGGTCACGATCTATTCTTCAGGAATCTGCTTCTTGCAGGTCACCTCGCGAGTATGTTCTATCTTCTTCTTCTTCCTCGTTCGCCTTCAGACTTCTACGTAATTGTGTCTGATAGGAGCCAGCTCAAGGTTTCTGGTATCTCCAAACAGTTTTGCGCGGAGAGAAGTGGGTTGTTGCCACATGCTACTCCGGTCATTGCTGTATAGGATGCGGAGGTAGGTGGTCATCATTATCTTTAGGTGTACCCTGTCGGGACAGGTGTCCGACACTCTTCTCACCTGTCGGGACAGGTGTCCGACACTCTTCTCACCTGTCGGGACAGGTGTCCGACAGTCTTCTCACCTGTCGGGACATGGTCCGACACTCTTCTCACCTGTCGGGACATGCTCCGACACTCTTCTCACCTGTCGGGCCAGGGGGTCCGGCACTCTTCTCACCTGTTGGGACAGGGAGCCCGGCACTCTTTCCACCTGACGGGTCTGTTTGGGCCGAGCACCACCTTGTAGAGTTATATTTGTATCTGTCCTCTCAAGGCGGTTTGCTTTGCACTATGCTGTGCGCTTTGCGCTCTAGTGCATCCGACTTCAGCATGCATTTATATGGCACTGCTTCCCTACCTTTTGGTTTTTCGTGTCTCCCTTGCAAGCAGCAGTTCAGTTACACTATATGATAGTTTATACTCTACCACTTTCAAAAAGTATCAATTTACCTCTAGTATCTTGTCCATCCTTGACAATTCGATGAAGAAATTATTGGCCTCATAATTTCATTAATAATCCTATGATATGTCAAATACGTCCTTTTAACGGAACATCTTCAAGTTGTCACTAAGAGCAGACGGATATATCTCACTCTATTTCTCTTGTATCTAGACGTGATCTCACGTGATGTGTCACGAAATTCCGTTTTAGACGTGCTCACAGCGTGACTATGCTGGAAAATAAATAAGGACGTAATAGAAATCTGATTTTGGATTCCAGACTAATGTATTTTTTGAGAGGTTAAGTTGCTTTTCTAAGACGTGACTGACAGTGTAGAAGGTGGGACATGACAGGTGCGTCAGGCTTAAGATAGTC
>JAMPIV010007870.1:5000-127500 GCA_024509875.1 Oreohelix idahoensis | reverse complement strand
CCGCTAGTGGACATAAAATGCCAATCAACTAACAATTCTGTCTGGGCCCTGCAACGATTAATAAATCCTAACTGGCCGGAAGTTATTTGAACTTGCGAATGTAAAATTCCCAGCGACTTCCTGCCAATTTCCGCTTGTCCTCCAGGTATAATAATTGCACGTTGGCTTCTGTTTACAGTACTGGTCAATTTATAACTAAGCTTTACTGCAGTGGTCAGCTTATAGCTAAGGTTACTGCAGGCACGCTAGGGTCATGAAAGGGAGGTGGACTAAACTGGAAATTAAGTTCAGGTACACTCTATGTCAGTTAATGCAGCATGCGTAAAAAGTTCAACCAGCTAGTTAATGTTGAAGAGTTAGTGGTGAAGGTACCAACAGACTGGTGGTGTTATTTTTTTTAAACAGATAGCACGTCATTAACAATACTCAGGTGTAAAACAAAAACAGAACAATGGGAAATGAAAAAAAAATACAATGAAAATTCACAGCTTTTGCCTTGAGGTGTTGTGCCAAAGTCTCTCACCTGGATACAAGAAAGCATGAACCTGATCATCAGCTGCCATCTCCACATCGAAGGTCGGCTGTAATGGATCTCCAAGGACGTCTGTCTCTTGTCTTGATGGTGCACTCTGATAGACTCTTTCCTGTCCATCTCTTGATATTATCTTCCCAAGTTTGCTTTCAACACTTTCTTCCATTATGGTCTTCAGTAAGGTGTTTTGTCTTTTTATATAGCCAAAATGTTTTAGCTGTCTAATTTTGATCTCCTTCATTATCAAGGTTTTCTAGGACCTCTTTATTTGTTTTCTTCTCTGCCCATGAGACGTGCCCCATTCTTCTATATACCGACAGGTCAAGAACCTCAATACTTTCTTCTAATTGCTGGTTCATTATCCATGTTTCTACACCATACAGTAATGAAGAATATATGTAACATTTGATGGTTTTCAGTTTTAATTTGTGAGTTAACTATTTAGTTGTCAGTATATGTCTCATGTTGTTGAATGTAGCTTTGGCCATTACTATTCTCTTCTTGATTTCTGTTTCATGCTTGCCATCTTCTTTCTAAATAATGTTGAAGGTGCCGAAAGACAAGTAATATTTTTTTTTAACAAATGGTAAGCGAGTGTTAACAAACTCAGGACATACGGAAATATAGACATAGCTATCCTAAGAGCAACCCATTCGAAATATGTCGGGTGTATAAAAGAGTTACGTTACAGTGAATCATAATTTCTCTGTAGTATCCCGGCAATCAAAACCAAATACGTATTTCATGCAGGTAAAAGTTCATGCAAACGCCTACTTCTGCATTTATTGGTGCCTACGCCTTAAAACGGTAAGGCGGCTTGAGTACCCTGACAACACCCAGAGCTATGCCAGCGAACGTTCTACTCCTGGCAGGTTCTACCAAGCTGGACAGGTCTGCGTGGGTAGAGGTAAGACTACAGCTGGCACCCTGATCCTCCAGGTTGGGGGTTTTAGCACACGTCCGACACCCCTGTCTATGTAAAAAAAAAACACACAAACAAAAACAATCACGTTACGGAAACAGCAACAGACGTAAAAGCTTTTATGCGGGACGGACATCCGGAGTCTGAGGCTCGTATGACTGACAGTGATGAAAGCCGAAAGGAAACCATTGGCATGAAAACGAATGCCCTGATCGCAAAACATGAAACCAGAATTGAATTCTGGAACGTCAGAACCTTGAATGAGGCAGGAAAACTGAGGCAGATCATAACAGAAATGAGGAACTACAGATAACATATCCAGGGAATAAGTGAGAGTAGATGGACCAGGACAGTTAGAATAAAAACATCAACAGAAGAAACAGTACTTTACTCTGGGAGAGAGAACGGACAGCACAGTGAAGGCGTAGCCAATATCCTAAAGAAAGGAATACAAAGGTCATTACTGGAATGGAAATCCATCAATAAAAAATTGATAAGACTAATAGGGAGATTCACCAACACCACAGTAATACAATTCTGTGCACCATGTGGTAATGTGGGATGTTATAAATATTTATAGGGGACTTAGTGTACTGACTGAGATCAGCTGTGAAGGTATCTGTATCTAATAAGTGTGGTGTCTTACAGATGACCTTACTTGCTACCACATTTATACCTCAGTCAGAATTATTCTGGAATATTGTGATGACTACGTTAAATGTCTAGGGTTATGAAAATGATGAAGTGTAAGTCACAACAACAACAGACAGATAAACAATTTAATTTATTCCACAACACTTTACAACACTGTGACACTCACACACATATAACACTCTATAAGACTATCTTAAATGAGTCAAGTGTTTAAGTTTCAAATCTATATGTAATGATTCTTTTCAATAATGGGTATCCTGATTCAACTACACAGTGAACCAGGAATCACAATCAAATGTAATTACAAGTATTATGTACACAGTTTATATATATGAACTTTGTATTGACATAGTTTATTAATATTATTCTATGTGTGTAATTTGTGCAGTAGTAATATGAGGTAATACTGGTTTTGTTCAAGCTTGGTTGTTGTTTTTCATCATGACTTCAAGTGTTTAATTATCGGGGAAATAGTATTGGGAAAAGTTCACAGTTTCTGTCATTTGAAACAATTAATTGTCCCTCTGTGTTTGATAAAATGTCAATTTTTGAGAGGGCACATAATGTTGAGCTACTCTGGCCACAGAAACTTATCTTTCGTGATGGCGGCAGGAAAAGACTCCTCTGCTCGATTGCTTCCTGTGTTCTGGAGACACCTCACTGGTCGCTATCTGGACCAAGGAGTATGCTGTCAGCCTCTGGATTCAGCAAAACTCAGACCAGGTGCTGCTTCAATAACTAGGACCACAGTCCCTGAAACAAGAAGGTTGTACCTCATATTTCAGAACTAATTTATAATCTATTTCCAGACTGAACACAATACATAACAAACACTGAGTTCAGAGCGGTAGGCCAACTGCTATCTTCATCTGAAACAACTTACACCAGTATACTCCTCCCTAATGGTTACTACGCCTCTGCAATTCCAGCATTAGTTCTTTCTAGTCAATAAGATAGGTGTCAGTGTACTGTTTGGCAATTCCATGCAGTTTTACTTTTCTCCGACACCTTCTGTTCAGGTTGGAGCACTATATAGGCCTTGCCTCATGTTCGCTACTGAACCACGCACATATACAGACATAAATTATCAATTTACATTCAATTTTCATTAAAAAGATATCGAATATATCAAGCTTACCACAATTCATGGAAATAATAAACAAATACGTTGACTGGCGATGAATATGGGTCAAAATCCGATCTGCCGCTGTCCCAGGCTTTTATTTAGAAAAATATGCACTGGAACTCAACGCACTGTTTCTGAGTAAGTTTATTTTAACATGTGGCACTGAACTGACGCTCCTAATTGCCTATATTGGCGGGTCTAACCAATCGAGCCATGTTTACACAAGCGTTTGAAAAAAAGTACCCTTCCTTCCGTCTCCACTAACAACAAAAAATAGTATTTGCAGACCGACTAATCATGTTTAGCCTTACATATACTTTCCGCCAATCAAATAGGAGGTAACATGTTGGCCTATTTCCCGTACAATGGTGGTTTCAAAACCTGCCACTGCGCAATTCTGATTTTGGTGTTGTCTGACAGCACCACCATTTTATTTTGGCTATAATTTGTTAATTCCTAGACTATTTGCGTAACGTTTAACATATTCTTTGTCAGCAAGTCCTACGGAACCCAATTATATAAATTTAAGGGAGCTAGGTGGCTGCGTTCAAAATGTGCATTTTCTTCTACCTCCTGTTCACTTCGATACGATGTGGTGTCTGGGTACTGTCAGGCTTTCAAACGTAAACCAGTATAATGTCATGTTTCCGAATAAGCATTTTTCATGTTTTTAAACCTAACTCTCGTATGGGTAGTGTTTTTTATCACTGTCCATTTGAAAAAAGTTAGTGCTTCTGGCCTTACGCTTGGGGGAGGGTGGCATTAATTGTATATCGCGAGACGCGTGTTAGCGTTGCATGCGTTCCTGCTTTCAGCCCTCCCTCTCTCTATCCTAAGTTCATCTGTCTTTTCATCACGCCGTGTATAAAATGAAATTAATGGAAGTATTAATTTAGGTCATTACGCAGTATGCCTAGCTCAAGGTTTTCTTAGAAATACAGTACACGTTTTATTGTAGAAAGCGTGTAGTGATGCAGTAGGCTTTACTATCAACGTGAAACGTTACAATTTGCAGACGAAGTAGAAAACAAGGGGGATTTTTGTACGCCATTGTGACAGCACTGTACTTTTACCATTTCTCTTTCCTTTTATTGAATTTATGTGTTAGGCTTTACATTTACCTTTTAATTTATATATGTGGATTTAGAATGTTTCACGACACACCAACAAATGACAAAAAAGACGAATTCTATTAACAGCTACAGCAGGAAATGGAAACCGCACCTATATATGATCTTTTCATAATAATGGGAGACCTCAATGCGAAAGTTGGAAAACACAACATATATAAGGAAAGAGTAATGGGGAAATGCGGTAGCGGAACAGCAAATGAGAATAGGGATAAACTAATAAGCTTCTGCAGCATTAACAACTTGGTCATTGGAGGAAATTCACAAATTAACATGGGAATCACCAAATGGTCGGGACAGAAACCAGATAGACCACCTTATGATCAATGGTAGATGTTCATTACAAGATGTGAAAGTAAGAAGAGGTGCAGATGTGGGAAGCAATCACCACTTAGTAGTAGCAAGATAGATTGAAAGTGAAACGTTTTTCCTGCTGGACCAACTGTAACTAAACTAAAGAAAAGGTATGACATCATCAAACTCAAGGACCCCATTACCAGAAAAGCTTTTCTGGTTGATTTCAAGAGACGATATGAAATTGAAAAGAGCCCGGAAAAGACAGCGACTGATGATGTTGATCAGAAATTCAACACTATTTCAACAATATATAAGGAAAACAGCGAATCATGCTTGGAATTCCAGGAAAGGAAGAGACAAGATTGGTTAACACCAGAAACATTAACCAACATAGCGATGAGAAAGGAAATGAAAAGAAAAAAAAATAGAAGCAAAGTCCCCCATGTTAAAAGAATTATTTAGCGAACAGTACAGTCAGAATTTAACAAGAAAGTAAAACGTCAAACCCGTGCCAAAAAAAAAAAAAAAAAAAGGAAAGGCTTAGACGATCTTGCAAGACAGACAGAAGAGGCAGCACTGAGAAATGAACAAAGCACAGTATATAAAATAACTAAAACCATCAGAGGAAAACGAGGTGCAAACAATATTCCGATAGTAAGAGATAAGTAAGGACATTTCATCACCACAGCACAGGGGCAGGAAATAAGATGGGCAGAGCACTTCAGAGAAACACTGAATAAGGAACCACCAGAGGCGCAGCTGAATTCTCCTGGGGCTAAAAATGATCTAGTCGTAAGTACAGACATTCCACGAAAGGAAGAAATTATCACAGCTATCAAAGGGTTAAAGAATGGAAAAGCTCCTGGTCACGACAATTTAAATGCCGTGTTATTTAAATCAGACCCTGAACTAGCAGCAGAACTATTAGAACCACTATTTGCACAACACCAATGGGGTGGAATAAAGGAATAATTGTCAAATTGCCCAAGAAGAGCGATCTTACAGACTGCAACAACTTGAGAGGAATTACTCTCCTCTCAGTTCCCAGTAAAATACTAGGTAGGATAATTATCCAGAGAATTTCAAAAGTAGTAGACCACAAACTGAGGAAAGAACAAGCATGATTCAGAAAGATCAGAAGATGCGCAGATCATATATTCACCCTCTGGAACGTTATAGAGCAGTGCTCAGAAGGGTAGAGACAGCTATTCATTAACTTTGTCGATTTTGAAAAAGCTATTGACAGCAAACACAGGGCCGCCTATGGGAAATACTGAGGGCTTATGGAATTCCGAGCTGCATTGTTTCCATTATAAAAAGCCTCTATGCTAACTTTACTTGTAGTGTTGGGCAGAGCAAACTAACGTTTGAGGTGAAGGCAGTTGTACGACAGGCATGCCTCTTATCAACCACTTTTTTTTTTTTTTGACAGTCATAAACTGGGTGAAGCACCAGACAACAGAGGGCAGTCCAAGAGGAATAAGATGGACGTTTTCCACACTGGGAGATCCGGAATATGCAGATGACATTGCACTACTCGCAAATTCACATCAACACATCCAAGAAGAAAACAGATAGACTGAATAAGTAAAGCCAGCAGGTGGGCCTGAACATCAATCTAAAGAAGACAGAGGTCATGACACTCAATGTGGGCAGTCCTGAGCCCATAACAATAAGGAACCAGAAGGTGAAACATACAGACACATTTACGTACCTAGGATGCATAGTAACACCAGAATGTGGAACAAGCACATACACCAAGAACAAAATGACTAAATCGAGAACAGCCTTTGCTAGTGTAAACAATATCTGGAAATCCTCTCTGTACAGCACAAATACTAAATTAAGATTATATGAGAGCTGTATACTTTCTGTGCTTCTCTGTGGTGCGGAATGCTGGAGAGTAACAGAGCAGGAAATGTCGAAATTGTCCTCTTTCCACACAATCTTTGTAAGAGAAATTCAAAGATGGCCAATACATGAAGAACTGAGAAATCACATAAGGCCGTCACCAGTATCATTCCTGGAAAAAAAACTCTACGGAGATACAAATATCCTCAAGCTGACCGCTGCTTTCTTTGAAAATATTCAAGTAGACGTCTGAGAGTGTACGAAGAAGAAAGAAATTGTATGACAAGATCACCAATACAGAACTGATATATGTAACCACATAAATACCGATTTTAAAAAAGACGAGGAAAAGGCAGTGACGTTTGATAGTGCGATACACACTAGGGAACAATTTAATAGCATTACAAGGTAGTTCTATGTATGTAATCCCCAGATTAACAGAGAACAATTAAAGGTACCATCGAACAAAAAGCTGTGTCGTCTCCGTCTCGGTGCAGCGTACTTTATGACAGAGGAACCACACTGCCAGAATGTCAGGAAGAAAATGACATAGACCACTACATGATCCACTGTAAAAAATACGAGCAACAGAGGATTGAATTAAAAACATACTTTAGAAATCAAATATAGACGTGACAGGTGATAAGGTTTTAAGTATAGATGCCCCAGGGGAAGCCCAATCAATACTAAAACGATATATACACAAAACAAAGGAAAACATATAAGGTTAATAACAGTGACAATATTAATAATAAGAAAAACAATGATAATATCCCAGAAAAGAAATTAGTCCAAAATAGAAATTAGGCAACAGAAACTAACAAATCATTTTTTTTTTAAATAACACATAAAAATGCAAAATTACTAACTACTCATAGGACAAGGAAAGGCAACGAGGAAAAAATAATACTTAAACGATATATACATAAAACAAAGGAAAACATATAACGTTAATAACAGTTACAATACTGGTAATAATAATAACAATACTTCAGAATAGAAATTTAACCAAATAGAAATTAATCACCAAAAACTAACAAATCAATTTAAAAAAGCAACATTATGGACTAAGCATAGGACAAGGAAAGGCAACGGAAAAAAAACCCACCAACTTAAAAACAACAAATACTAATATAAATTAAAACCAAAAACAACAAAAGACAATAGTTATTAAAATATAATACATGGGAGCCGCGCTGGTGTAATGGCTACGACGTTGTACTGGCGATCAGGTGTTCATGGTTCAAACCCGGCCGTCGGCGTTTGAAGAAATGTTTACGACCGGAAATTTGACTGAATAATCTGAACGGCTCCTGCACATAAATCCCGTGTGGATGGGAAGGAGCGAAGCTCCTGACCGGGTTGGAGGGAAAGTCCACTGACCCCCCAGCCTCGCAATGACATGTCATTGGGCCGAAAGAGCTGGAAAGCTCGAGTGCCGCTGGTTATAGAAAAAAAAATATATATATAATACAAAACTGAAAATAAAATAACACCAGGTTGAACATTGTAGACCAAGATGGTGGAAGAACAGGGACAATAATGGTCAGCCGTTAAGTGCCATCTCATCTCCTTTAAAAAAAAAACATAGTAGATTGTAGACAAAGAAACACTTGGACAAGGGAACTGAAGATAGACATAAACGGGATAAAGGAGACACGTAAAGACCTTGAATGGATGGCGCAGGACTGGAATCTGGTCAGGTCATCTTTATATATCCTACTAGTCATGTCCTCTGTGTATGTCCTAGTGGCATGTTTTTACGTGTTTTCAGTAAAGCAGCATTTACGTTGTTTTACTTGTTGCTGTTACTTCTTTCCGCCCCGTGACCTTCTGGCCCTTCCCTGCTAACGGATTTCTGGATTATGCAAGCTGGGCGTTGACAGAAACAAAAAAAACATATAACAATAGTGGTTTCCAGATCTCACTTGATAAGAGCTGACGTAAGCAGGCCCTAAGTGAGAGAGATCCAGCAGGGTAATTTAGCCGGGGCATCATCCACAGGGGAGGGGAGGGGGTGTCTCACCTCAGTCAAGAGTGCATGATTAATGCACTTTTACCCCTCTTCCCGAATATCAAGGGGGCCTCACAGTCGGAAATGGCCCGGGCTCGGCTTACCTCTCGCAGTACGTGGAGTTATGCTGTTATGTATTATCTCATGTTTTGTGGAACACTCCTGACTTCCTAGGAACAAATTCTTCAAAATCCAGGAGTCGATTCTAATAAATATTCGACAAGTTGGTTCACGCCATCTCTCAGTGGTTTTTGACGCGTAGACAAAAAAAAAAAAAAAAAAAAATTCTTGTTCCCGATTTTTTTTCTGTGAACTTTACTCGTACCCGTAAAAACAAGCATATAAATCAATTCCATTTCGTCTTTGACCCCGGGAAGTTCGGTTGATCAGCTTCAATCACAGACACGAACAGATTACAAATCAGTTCATTTTATAGATGGATGCCATTACAATCCGTATTAAAAAATCTTTTACCTGGAATCCGAGAGGTGACTTAATGAACCGTGGTGTGAAAAATACGACAAACTTCTGCCGGTTCACTTATTTCATTCATTTATATAGATCGCTATTTGTACAAATTGTGGTTTCTATTGAAGGAGTTTGAAACCGTGACCAAACGATTAATCGAACGTTCCAAAGCTGTTAAAAATTTTGGTTTTGTTTTTGGTCTATGACTCTATGCCCGGGAAAATTGGGGTTTGCCTTATGCTTCAGATAATCGGTTCAACCCTCTGTAGGTTATAATTTGGGTATATAGTGTTCTTGGTTCTATAGCATGATGATAGGAAACTGTACAGAGCGATGCAACAGGAGGAAATGTGATGATCAGAAGTGTTGCCCCCGTCGTCGGACTTTCGGCCTTTTGTCTTCTTTACATTCTGAGAGTGCCGGGCCCACTTGGGTCATCACTTCCAAGTGTAAGCCTCCTGTTGTCTTTCCCGCCTGCGATACGAATTGAACCCATTCTACATTGGTTGCAAATTTCACCTTCAATCCTGGTTATATCCACGCTATCAGCTCGAGGCGATTGTGAAAGTAACCAAAATGTGGTACATAAATTATTGTCCTGAATTCCATAGCCTGTCTGTTGCAGTTGCTCCACAGCCAACATGATGCCTGTTTCACCGAGCCTCTTAAGTGCCCTCGTTCTTGACCGTCCTTTCACACCCAATAGTGTCAGTAGATCGATCATACACTGAGTTAGCCACTAGACCTCTTGCGCCTACTCTACAGCAAACCCTGCTCTAGACTCAACAGTAGTGCCCTAGTCTCCCACTTGGATACAAGAAAGCATCAACATGATCATCAGCACATAGTTGGCGTAACTCTCTATGAATCTAGGGCACTACTCAACAGCAGTGTTTCTCAAGCGGTGTGCCGCGTCACACATGTGCCGCCGCGCCTATCAAAGTGTGCCGCAAAAATTGTGTAACTTTACTACATCAAGCACATTTTTAGTGATCATGTAATGTAAAACTGATCTTACAGCTTGAATTCATTCAATAACAGTTGGAGCTATTAACTGCTTTGAACAAAAAAAAAGATATACTTTAAAATTGTTTTAAACAATTAAAAGAAAATCAAATTGAGAGTTTTCTTTATTCTAAAGTACCCACACATTAGTGTGTTTAATTTAGTATATATCACTGTAATTTTTTTATTGCGGTGAAGGGTCAGATAGGTGTGCCGCAAATTTAGAAAATTGAAAAGCGTGCCGTGAACACAAAAATGTTGAGAAACACTGCTCTGCGAATGCAAGAGCTTTACAAAAGTCATCAATTACCAGTTGAGAAATAGCGCTTTCGACTACACTTACTTACTTACTTAGTCGTTCCCCTTCTACCGTGAGGTGTAGAGGTTTGGAAGAGAGAGAGCGCCAGACTATCCTATCGGCTGTCTTCCTCCTGGCCTGGTTCCATTCTAGTCCTCGATCCTTCAAAGATTGTCTAATGTTGTCCTCCCAGCGGACTCTGGGTCGTCCTCGGGGTCTGGATCCTTGGCTCTTTGTTTCCCATGCTTGTCGTGGTATCCGATCTTCTCCCATTCTGCAGACATGGCCAAACCATCTTAATTGGGACTGTTCTACTTGGGTCTGCAGGGGGTAGGATTTAAGGCCTTGACGTATCGTCTGGTTGCGTACCATGTCTCTTCTTGTTACTTCAACCACCTTCCTCAGATACCTCATTTCTGAGGTTTGGATCTGGCTTTTATGGGTTGTAGTCATTGCCCATGACTCGCATCCGTATGTCAAGACTGGGACATAGGTGGAGCGGTATACAGCCATCTTCGTTTTCTTACCAACCTCTCTCTTGCTGAGGAATCCTCGATTTATGGCCTGAAAAAGTCTCCCAGCTGCTGCTTTTCGAGTGGCCAACTCTTCTTTGGTGCCTCCCTTTCGGTCTATAATAGCTCCGAGGTATTTAAAGTGGTCGACCTGCTCCAGGACCTGTTCTCCCAGCTTAATCTGATGTTTTCTTTTCTTCTCGTGATATCACCATGGATTTTGTTTTAGAGCTGCTTATGACCATCCCTCTCTTCTCCAGCTCTTCCTTCCAGACTTGCAGGTTGGATTGGAGATGTGCCTCTGATTTAGCAATCAGGGCAACATCATCAGCAAATGCCAGCTCCGAAATATAGACCTGTCTCATCTTCCAGTACCCCACTGAATACTTTCTTGTTCTCTCCTTACATGCCTTGATGACATCGTCCATAAGGAGTATGAAGAGGTAAGGTGATAGGATATCACCTTGTCTTACACCAGTGGTGGTCCTGAACTCTTCCGACTTATGGTTTGCTGTCCTCACATAATTTCTGCAAGACTTGTAGAAGCTCTGTATAGCATGAATCAGAGGTGCTGGAATATTCTTCCTTGCCAAACATTCCCAAA
Source organism: Oreohelix idahoensis (assembly GCA_024509875.1). NCBI lineage: Eukaryota > Metazoa > Mollusca > Gastropoda > Stylommatophora > Oreohelicidae > Oreohelix > Oreohelix idahoensis. Next base: position 116,087 of record JAMPIV010007870.1, on the reverse strand, counting down.
GTTTGCTCCAGGGGACCCTGTCAAACGCCTTTTCCAGATTTATGAAACAAAGATGCATCTCACTCTTATACTCAAGGGCCTTTTCACTCAGCTGTCTGAGTGTGAAGATTAGGTCTTGAGTACTTCGGTTTGCTCGGAATCCGCACTGGACCTCATCCAATTGTGGCTCAGCTAGGCGTCGGAGTCTCTGCTCTAGGATTCTAGAGTAGATTTTACCAGGGACACTGAGAAGGGATATGCCTCTATGGTTTCCACACTGTCGATTATCACCCTTTTTGAAAATTGGTGTTATGATGGCAATCTCCCAATCCTTTGGTAAGGTCTTGTTGTACCACGCTGCCTGTAAAACCCTTAAGAGTAATAGGTCGCCTGATGCTCCCATGAACTTAACCATTTCTGGTGTTATACCATCATGCCCTGCTGCTTTGCCCATCTTGATTTTCTCCAGTGCTGCCTTCAGTTCTTCCATCTTTATGTCATCTTCACCATCATTGGTTTTCTCTTCTGTGCTAGTGTTTATCATTTCTGATGCTTCACCATGCTCACCATCCAGGAGTTCTGAGAAATATTCTTTCCATCTTCCCATTACTTCCTTCGGGGCAGTAAGCAATTTGCCTTGCTTGTCCTTTATAAATTTGAGAGGGCATTGTTTTTCCTTCCTCATGTTCTTTAGGGTCTTATAGAACAATTTCTGGTTTTCTTGTGCATCTTTTTCTAGCTTTTCTCCAAATTCTTCCCAGGACTTCTGTTTTGCTGCTAGCACTTTGTTCTTTGCTTCTGTTCTGAGTGTCACATATTCTCTATATTTTTCCGTTTGTCCTGTTGTGTTTTTAGCTCCTAAGTATTGTTTCCATGCCATTTTCTTCTCTCTTATTTTCTCTTTGACTTCCTCTGTCCACCAAGGTGTCCTCTTTCTCTTGTTCCCAAGTCGGACTTCACCGCATGCTTCTGCAGCAGCTGTCTTTATGATATCCTTGAATTTAATCCAGAGGGTTTCCAAGTCTACACTACAATTTTAAAATCTGTAATTTGACCCTAGTACATTTGACCCTAGTACATTTGACCCTAGTACATTTGACCCTATGAGTGCGGGACCCGACTGGATCAAATCGGATAAATCGGTCTAAGGCTGCCCGCCCTGCGGGGTGTCCGTGTACAGAATCTAACATTTGAATTTTATTTTCACCTTCATTTTTTATTTGGAAAAATACCACTTATGTTTGCATTTTAATGATATATATTATTTGTTGTATTTTTATTTTTGTTTTTGTATGACTATATGTAACGATTTTACTTTGTATTAATGTATTATTTGTATGCAACAATTTTTAGTATGCATCTATGTGCATTTTTTTCTAAGAGGTCCGGAGCCATCACTGGACAATCAAAGGGATACGTAACCTTCCCCAGGACAACTAGCGGTCCGTAGTCATTACCGGACAATCAAAGGGGTCTATAGCCTTCCTCGGACAATCAAAAGGGTCCATGATACGAAAAAAGGTTAAAAACCCCGGTTTTAAGGCAATAACGAGCTTTCTGAGAAGCCATCCGACGGGAGATAATCTAAACTTCAAAAGAATTGTAACCACAAGGGCAAGAGTTTTCGTCCTTTAGTTTGTTGAAATTACGAGAGCAATGCAGCCCAGTGTAGATTCTAACTTCCAAATTATTTCTTGTTGTTGTGAAAAAAACGTCTTATCCAACTTATAGTGCGGGCTGTTTTTATTGATCTGTTTGTGGCATGCAGTCTTCCATGCACGTAGCCAAGATTTCACATAACAAAATAACCAGCGATGGCCCCTCGGATCGTTGGATTCAGAGTCGAGTCCGACTAAAGTCATGCAACAACAGATTCGAGACTCGACTCGACTCGATTTTTTTTTTTTTTTTTTTTTTAATTAGCGATTCGACTCGGATTGTTTCCGGTCTTGGCGAACGAACTTCGCTGTCTTTATTTATAACTCATTCATACAGGAAAGCTTCTTGAAGGCCTATGCTCCTTTGGGAGTGGAGGGTTATGAATGAATTCATACAGGAAAGCCGAAAATGCTTTTGTTTAAATCGTTAAAATACGTATATGTGACAAAAGAGTTAGATCAAATGAAAGCAGTAAATAAAATACTAAAAATAGAGATTGTTATTTTTCATTATCATTTATAGTGATTGAATAAAATGTTCGTAAACGCATAATTAAAAAACTTTGCATGTTAAATTTATCTTTAATGTATCGGAGGAAGGTGAAGGTGGTTGAAGTAACAAGAAGAGACATGATCCGCAACTAGACGATAAGAGAAGGCCTCAAAAAGCAGCCAATGCCGACCCAAGTAGAACAGTCCTAACTATAATGGTTTGGCCATGTCTGCAGAATGGAAGAAGATTGCCTACCACGACAAATATGGGAAACTAACAGCCAGGGATCCACATCTGCAGGACGACCCAGAGTCCTTTGGGTGAAAACATTAGGCAATCTGTGAAGGACCGAGGACTAGATTGGAACCAGGCCAGACGGAAGACAGCCGGTAGGATAGTATAGCGCTCTCTTCTCCAAATCTCTATACCTCACGGTAGAAGATGGATGACTAAGTTCGTAAGTACATGTTCAACTATTGATTATGTACACGGACCCTTTCAATCCCATTAATGGACCACAGGTTAAGAAACCCTGGTGTAAACTGTCGAATGTTTTTTCATTGTTGACAAAGCCAGTGTTAAGAGGTGAGCTCAATCCTAATTTATGTTTAACTATTATGAGGAGGTGCAGCTATCCTGAACATACATGATTTTACTGGTCGTAAATCTGCTGGGAAAACTAACTCAAATAAGGCCAGTACATTAATATAACTCAACACAGGCAAGTACATTGCTATAACTCAACGAAGTGTTGCACATTGCTATAACTCAACACAGGCAAGTACATTAATATAACTCAACACAGGCAAGTACATTAATATAACTCAACACAGGCAAGTACATTAATATAACTCAACACAGGCAAGTACATTGATATAACTCAACGAAGTGTTGCACATTGCTATAACTCAACACAGGCCAGTACATTAATATAACTCAACGAAGTGTTGCACATTGCTATAACTCAACAAAGACTAGTACTTTGATATAATTCAACAAAGGCTAGTACATTTATATAACTCAACAAGGGCGAGTACTTTGATATAACTCAACAATGGCTAGTACTTTGATATAACTCAACAGTCTATTACTTTGATATAACTCAACAGTCTAGTACTTTGATATAACTCAACAGTCTAGTACTTTGATATAACTCAACAGTCTAGTACTTTGATATAACTCAACAGTCTAGTACTTTGATATAACTCAACAGTCTAGTACTTTGATATAACTCAACAGTCTAGTACTTTGATATAACTCAACAGTCTAGTACTTTGATATAACTCAACAGTCTAGTACTTTGATATAACTCAACAGTCTAGTACTTTGATATAACTCAACAAAGGCTCGTACTTTCTTCTTCTTCCTCTTCTTCGTTCACCCTCAGATGTCAACTTGAATAAGTTCAAAGAAAGCAGTGGTCAGCCTGAGGCTGTTGATATCTCCGTACATTTTCTCCAGGAATGGTACTGGTGATGGCTATATGCGTTTTCTCTGTTCCTCATATGTTGGGCACCTTTGAAACAGATGTTCGGCAGTCATTTTATCGGTTCCACAGTCACACTCATCGGTAGTTCCTATCTTTAATTTGTTGAATAGATATAACTCAACAAAATCTAGTACTTTGATATAACTCTCATCAAAGGCTAGTACTTTGATATAACTCATCAAAGGCTAGTGCGTTGATATAACTCATCAAAGGCTAGTGCGTTGATATAACTCATCAAAGGCTAGTGCGTTGATATAACTCATCAAAGGCTAGTGCGTTGATATAACTCACCAAAGGTGTGGCGTGAGGTTTTTATTGGCTCTAAGTTATTTATTTAGTATATACACTATCTACTCTTGTGATGAAGGGTGAATGTTGAAAAATGGAATGTAATGGATTTGTAAGTTTACATATGATTTACAAATATTTATATTTATATAGATATACAAATATATTACAACAAGTTTTCCAATTACAGGAACAAAATTTATATCAGCTGTGCTGTTATTCAATTATAGTACATGTATCAGCTGTGCTGTTAATTACGTCTATAACATTTATTAGCTGTGCTGTTAATCTTGTCTCTTTCTACGCTAAATCACTTTCTCGTCACTGACACTAACTTTTGCTCACAATGCTGACAGAAATGGTACTAATGTGTACTCATCTCTCTAAGGTCTGTTCTTCTTTGTTTGGTTCACACAACAACGGCTGAGGATCGTTCCTTTAGCCCACCCAAGACTGAGGGGGACCAAAGATGTAGATTCTGTGCAATCTCTATGCTCCTGCGGAGTTCCAGGCAGCTGGATTGACGACCCACGATCTCAGTTTTGATGACATGAATAAAACCTGTAACAAGGAAAAATAGGGGCTAATTTCTGTCCTCGAGCCCACCTATTTCTAGTGTGGGTGAAATGAGCGTGTCTCAGGTGTCTGCATGTAGGATGAATGACAACATGGCTCAGTATGATTTAGCAATAGCGAGACAAGACAGGTGTCTACATGCCAAACATCCTTTCTGATAAACTAATACATGGATACATTCAATAATATAAATTCAATACATGAATACATCAAATAATATAAATTCAATACATGAATACATCCAATAATATGTACACCTACATGAATACATCCAATAATATGTACTTAATACATGAATACATCCAATAATATGTACTCAATACATGAATACATCCAATAATATGTACTCCTAGGTGTGATACAACCATTTCCTTCCCCCTAGAATATACCAGGCCCTCTCTGACAAGTGCTATAATATATCCTAACAATATTGTTATGTTCTTATGATAGGAGTATATGAGACGAGGACTGTTTGGTTATATTTCAGGTGGGAGTTATAGAAGACAATAGATTGGAGTTAGATGAGACAATAGATTGAGTCCTAACAAGGACTGTTTTGGTTATATTGCAGTTGGTTTTATCTGAGATAATAGACTGAAGTTATAGGAGACAATAGATTGAGTTATAGGAGACAATAGATTGAGTCCTAACAAGGATTGTTTTGGTTATATTGCAGTTGGTCTGAGATAATAGATTGAAGTTATAGGAGACAATAGGTTGAAGCATGAGTCCTATTAGTCTTCGTCTTCATCAATCATATCAGGAAATACAATCATTATACCTAATGCCCCAAGATACAATCAGTAACCTGATACGTTCATATTGAACCAATTTATATAAAATATATACAGGTGTAGGTAGTATAAATGACACACAACAAATACAAACATTATATTATCTGCTGTAGGCCTATTTGTCTACAAATAGTAAATTATATTTACCCTCCAAGATTTAAACAGGCCAGGTTTTGACTCGACTTAGTGAAGCAGGCTGCAGGTCAATGCACTCAGGTAAGCAATAAATCGAGGTTGACAGCTTCTCCTCTTCAGTCGGTCGGTATCTCTGGCTTCGTGTCGGTGATGTGTGATTATGCATAAAACCGCCCGATTATATAGGCAGGTGAAGTAACTTCTACGGCTTAAAGAAAGCGTTTGGTTGGTTCCTGGCGGGGCAAGCTGATTGGCTGTCTGCGGTTTGGTCTCATGCCTCGTACAGGCTAATTTTATTCCGTTTTTTCCGCCATATTGCGTGAACACGATGGCCGCGACCCACATCCGAAAAAAACAGGGCTTAAGTTTTTTCCTGGCGTAACTTCTTGTAATTTATTCTGGCTCAGCGACTGGTGAACGGTGCTCGTTGATTGGTTGGGCTCTCGACATAGGGATTTAACAAAGTAGTGGGTTTACACAACTAGTTTCACGACATAGCCCCATCCTTTCCTAGCTGTGACTTGTCATAGCTGATGTGTAAACCCCTGCTGTAGTTAATCCTTTTGCGTCTGTCCTTCCATAGTAATAGGGTGTCGACTTAAAAAAACAGCTCCTACATTGTCTCTTCCCGGAATGTAATTCACGGTAAAGGAATAAGGCGCCCGAAGCAGACTCCACCTTAAGAATCTCGAATTTAACTTTTTAGATGCAGCCAAGAATGTTAAAGGCTGGTGATCGCTTTGGACAATGAAGTGTGTCCCATACAGGTAAGGTGAAAATTTGTCGATACCAAATTAGAGCCAAACATTCTTTCTCTATGGTCGAGTAATTCAACTCAGCTGCATTCAGCTTCCTACTGGCGTAGGCGACTGGTAAAAGTTCTTCCGGCTGGGCTTTTGATTTATGCAAGAGAGTTGCACCAATACCTATACTGCTAGCGTCCGTCCTTAATACAAATTCCTGTGTGATATCGGGTAGCGTAAGGATTGGTTTGCTGGTGAGTTTTGCTTTTAGCTCTGTGTAAGCTTTTTCACAATCAGCATTCCATTGGATTTTATCAGGCTGTCCTTTCTTCGTTAAGTTAGTTAATGGTGCACACAGAGAGTTAAAGTGGGGTATGTACTTCTGATAGAACCCACATAATGACACAAATGATCTCACATCTTTCTTCGTTTGAGGTCTGGGTGCCTTCTTTAACTTCTCTATATTCTTTGGGTCAGGAGACATATGACCTGTAGAAATAGTGTGACCTAGGAATTCCACTCCTTACAACCGATATAGCACTTGGTTGGACGTGCAGTCAATCCAGTGGCTCTCAGTCTGTCAAACAACATGGAGAGCGCTACTATATGCTCTTCAAATTTGTTTGTAGCAACAAGAATGTCATCCATAAAGTTAGTGATATGGGGATTTTGTAGAGGTTCCAATAATTTCCTCATCATTCTTAAAAAGATACTGGGAGCATTTTTCAGCCCAAAGAGTAGTACATTAAACTCGTAGTGTCCGTCTGATGTACTAAATGCCAGCATTTTCATAACTTCTGGTTTCACTGGTATTTGGTAGTATCCCTTGCTTAGATCTACCTTTGATAAATACCTAGCCTTACTCAGTGTAGAGAACAGCTGGTTGGTGTCAGGTAATGGGTCCACCTGAGATTCTGTGATCGCATTAAGCTTCCGGTAGTCAATACATAACCTGTGTTCACCACTCGGTTTCCTTAATAGCACCACACTTGAGCTATAGGGAGATTCAGACTTTGAAATAATTTTCTCTTTTAAGAGATAGTCAATCTCATCCTTGAGTGCTTGTGCTTGCTATTGTTCAGTCCATGTCCGCAACAATGCTTCCAGTGGACCGTGTATGGGGACGGCCAAACAACAACGTTGCCGGACCCACACCTATTTCTATTGTAAGGGGCAGTATACCGAAGTGGGGCCTGTCTCCATCAACTGTTTGGTACAGCCCTGGTTCCTACCTCCTTTGGTTCGGGTTTGTTTCTGCAGCTTTTTTAATACTGGTTGCTGACTAACCAAATTTTCCAAAGGATCCAGGCCATGGTGTTCCGACAAATATCTAGTCGGGGTGGGATGTCTCTCGTCCCCTCTCTGTACAATACGGAGAGTTGCCATGGTTACTGGTGTAACAGTAGACTTGTGATTTTGTTTTCTCTTTATCACTGCATCTACCTGTTGTTTTCTCTTGTGTATTTTCTTAGTAGGCCTACGTCCGCAACAATGCTTCCCTAGGTCCTGTAACTGGTCTACGCTTCTGAATGAGGTTACCTGGTTACATTCTGAACAGGATTTCATATACCAACTTATGTCTTCAATTATTCCTGGCCAGTAATATCGCAATGCTATATTTTGACCAGTGGCCCCTTTTCCTCTGTAACCAATGCCTGATGTAGCATGCTCTTGCTCCATAATTTCCTCCCTATAGAATTTTGGCACTACCAGCTGCCCATGCCTTTTAGGTCCTTTTCCAGCTTGTCTATAGAGTAGGCCATTTTCCATATAGTAGTCTCCTTTCTCTGGAGGGTTATGGGCCTTTGGCAATTTGCCAAAACAAGGCTTCAATGTGCTGTCTGCTGTTTGAGCCTTTTTCATCTTTGTACGATGAATGTTTATTGGATCTCCCTCCTCCTTTTTGGTGCTCGACCTGGTATGGTTTGCTGCCATGACAACAGGTTTTATTGGGTCACCCAAAAAGACATATTTACATCCTATTACCAGCGGGTATATAGGATCATCACTTACTGCTGCTCTTATCACTCCTTCTACATAGCGAGTTCTCACGTTGATCCTTGCTATGGGAAGTGTCATGGTGCCAGTTCCCTGCATTGCTTCTTGTATATCCACTGTTTCTGTGGTACGTTGGTCAGGGTGCACTAGGGTTGCACTCACGACTGAGTCGAATTCCAAACCTGAATCATATAAGCACTGAATTTTAGTGCCATTACATGTCACTTCCTCACAGACAGGGGGATGATGGAGGTCATTCTGACTAACTGCCAGTTCCTTCCTTCCCTTGTTCCCTGTTGTGGGACATGCAGCGTAATAAGGAGGGTTGTTCCTTCTGCAGTCTGCAGTATTGTGGTTACTCATTAGACAGGTTTTACACCACTTTCCTTCCTTCCGGTAAGGTGTCTATCCGATCTTAGAGGGTTTTTGTCCTTTTGGTCAAATCTTTGTCTGTTCCTTGTGGTATGGTCCTTTTGTTCATATTTGGAATAGTTTTGTGATGATTGGAAGTTTTCACCCTGCTTTTTCTTATTCCCTAATAACTCTGCCTGAGCTGCTTGATATCTCTCAGCAACAGTTACAATATCTTCCAATCTCTCTGCTCCTTGTTCCATGATAAACTTCCTCATTTCTTGAGGCATGGACTCTTTCACTTGCTCCATCATTATCATTTCTTTCAGATCCTGACCCTTTCCTAAACTACTCCATTTTTCCAAATAAGTTTCTAATCTAGCAGAGAATTGGTGATAGTTTTCTCCTGGAAGAAGTTTAGCTGTTCGGAATTTCTTTCTATATGATTCTGAGTTTTTTTTATATCTCACAAGCAGTGCCTGCTTCAGGACTTCATAATCTTCCTGGTCATCTCTTGAGAGCTTCAAATATACATCGTAGGCCACACCTCTCAATCCCTGAGATAGTTTAAGAATCTACTTTTCTTTCACTAAGCCATAGGTAGTGGCAAGTCTTTCGTATCTATCCAGGTATGACTCAATGGCGTCTTCTTTCTCAACAAATGGGTCCAGATGAAAATTCATGGCCCCACTTGAGGTGCTCTGGATGGAGCTATTCTCAGAGTGAGGTGAGCTACCACCATTATTGCCAGTATTTGCCTGAATTTCAAGCTCTTTTAATCTCAACTGATGGTCTCTCTCTGCTTGTAATTTCCTTTCCTCAGCTTCAATTTTCTTTGCCTCATTTTCAGCCTCCCATTTCTTGGCTTCAATTTCTAATCTTTTGGTTTCTCTCTCAGCTTCCAGTCTTTTGGCTTCTCTTTCAGCTTCTGCTTGCAACCGCCTTTCTTCAGCCTCAAATTTCTTTGCTTCTCTATCAGCCTCTAATTTCTTTGCTTCAGTCTCTAATTGCAACTTTCTTTCTTCCCTATCCATGTGTTTGTCCACTTCTGTTGTGACATACTGAGTGAGAGCATCCCCTGTCATATTTAATTCCTTACCCATCTTCATGATCGCAGTCCTGAACTTCACTAGATCAGCCATGGCGTTACTTAGATAGGGTATGTAAATTTACTATATGCAAATATTATAATTAAACTTAATTAATTTAAATGAACAAAAATTTCCGTGCAACTTTGTGAGCATCAACTATTTACTGAGTACTAAATCGTACTCCACCTAAGAAAATAATTTTTTTTAAATCCTATTATGATTTTCTCAAAAAAAAAATTTCCTTATCTTATCTATGGGTGGCACAAGATAGAGTGTAGATAGATGAATAGACTAAGTATGGCTCAAGATATCGAGAAATATCCCAGGAACGAGCCCCCAGTGTGGCGTGAGGTTTTTATTGGCTCTAAGATCAGTATAGTACTGACAATTACAGAAATAGAATTTCTGCAGAAAATGGTGGAGTCCCAGTGTCTGAGAGAACTACTGGTATCACAAATTAGTTACGGCTGTGAATGATCTGATCTCGAAAAATTAGTAGAGAGGAGACCGACATAAATTGCCACCTCCGCTGTGTAACTAACTGTGATATTAAGACAAGGAAACAGATTTTACTTAACAATGATAAAATTGACAAGTCTTCAAATACAATTTCCTTATTATTTATTTAGTATATACACTATCTACTCTTGTGCTGAAGGGTGAATGTTGAAAAATTGAATGTAATGGATTTGTAAGTTTACATATGATTTACAAATATTTATATTTATATAGATATATAAATATATTACAACAAGTTTTCCAATTATAGGAACAAAATTTATATCAGCTGTGCTGTTATTCAATTATAGTACATGTATCAGCTGTGCTGTTAATTACGTCTATAACATTTATTAGCTGTGCTGTTAATCTTGTCTCTTTCTACGCTAAATCACTGTCTCGTCACTGACACTAACTTTTGCTCACAATGCTGACAGAAATGGTACTAATGTGTACTCATCTCTCTAAGGTCTGTTATTCTTTGTTTAGTTCACACAACAACGGCTGAGGATCGTTCCTTTAGCCCACCCAAGATTGAGGGGGACCAAAGATGTAGATTCTGTGCAATCTCTATGCTCCTGCGGAGTTCCAGGCAGCTGGATTGACGACCCACGATCTCAGTTTTGATGACATGAGTAAAACCTGTAACACGGAAAAATAGGGGCTAATTTCTGTCCTCGAGCCCACCTATTTCTAGTGTGGGTGAAATGAGCGTGTCTCAGGTGTCTGCATGTAGGATGAATGACAACATGGCTCAGTATGATTTAGCAATAGCGAGACAAGACAGGTGTCTACTTGCAAAACATTCTTTCTGATAAACTAATACATGGATACATTCAATAATATAAATTCAATACATGAATACATCAAATAATATAAATTCAATACATGAATACATCCAATAATATGTACACCTACATGAATACATCCAATAATATGTACTCAATACATGAATACATCCAATAATATGTACTCAATACATGAATACATCCAATAATATGTACTCCTAGGTGTGATACAACCATTTCCTTCCCCCTAGAATATACCAGGCCCTCTCTGACAAATGCTATAATATATCCTAACAATATTGTTATGTTCTTATGATAGGAGTATATGAGACGAGGACTGTTTGGTTATATTTCAGGTGGGAGTTATATGGGACAATAGATTGGAGTTAGATGAGACAATAGATTGAGTCCTAACAAGGACTGTTTTGGTTATATTGCAGTTGGTTTTATCTGAGATAATAGACTGAAGTTATAGGAGACAATAGACTGAGTTATAGGAGACAATAGATTGAGTCCTAACAAGGATTGTTTTGGTTATATTGCAGTTGGTCTGAGATAATAGATTGAAGTTATAGGAGACAATAGGTTGAAGCATGAGTCCTATTAGTCTTCGTCTTCATCAATCATATCAGGAAATACAATCATTATACCTAATGCCCCAAGATACAATCAGTAACCTGATACGTTCATATTGAACCAATTTATATAAAATATATACAGGTGTAGGTAGTATAAATGACACACAACAAATACAAACATTATATTATCTGCTGTAGGCCTATTTGTCTACAAATAGTAAATTATATTTACCCTCCAAGATTTAAACAGGCCAGGTTTTGACTCGACTTAGTGAAGCAGGCTGCAGGTCAATGCACTCAGGTAAGCAATAAATCGAGGTTGACAGCTTCTCCTCTTCAGTCGGTCGGTATCTCTGGCTTCGTGTCGGTGATGTGTGATTATGAATAAAATCCGCCCAATTATATAGGCAGGTGAAGTAACTTCTACGGCTTAAAGAAAGCGTTTGGTTGGTTCCTGGCGGAGCAAGCTGATTGGCTGTCTGCAGTTTGGTCTCATGCCTCGTACAGGCTAATTTTATTCCGTTTTTTCCGCCATATTGCGTGAACACGATGGCCGCGACCCACATCCGAAAAAAACAGGGCTTAAGTTTTTTCCTGGCGTAACTTCTTGTAATTTATTCTGGCTCAGCGACTGGTGAACGGTGCTCGTTGATTGGTTGGGCTCTCGACATAGGGATTTAACAAAGTAGTGGGTTTACACAACTCGTTTCACGACAAAAGGCTAGTGCGTTGATTTAACTCATCAAAGGCTAGTACTTTGATATCAAAGGCTAGTGCGTTGATTTAACTCATCAAAGGCTAGTACTTTGATATAACTCATGGGACCAAAAGATGCAGCAATAGAGAATGTAGTCAGCGACCCCTAGCTTGACTGCTTGCATCAGAGTCAGCGAACCAGAGCTGACTAAGATCGTACTCCACCTCCACGTGGTGGTCCTGGAAACAGTCTGCAGCAGTGCAGTCTGGCTGAGCGAGTACGGATCGCAATGGGAAGGCAAACCCGGTCCCTAAAAAATGCCGTGCTGAAGTCGGATGTGTCGACCGAAAGGTGCAGATATCACAGCTACGGCGTAAACAGACACAACGCAACCACCGTCCTTTTCAGGACGAACGAGGAAGAAGAAGGAAGAAGAAGAAGATATAACTCATCAAAGGGATTTAACGAACAAAAACTAGCACGTTGATATAAGTGAACAAAAGTTAGCACGCTGATACAATTGAACACAGGTTAGTAAGCTGATACAACTGAACAAAGGTTAGTAAGCTAGTTGTTACGACATGTTTTAACGATGTCGTCTGCTATATTTGTTAATTAATATGAAACAAATATAAAGGTATGTTATAAGGCACTCGTAGGAAATAAAGAAGTAGAACACTAGACAACAGAAAAGTTAGCGCGTTTAAAGTACGCATTAGAGGTTGAGAGGCTTTTAATATAGAATGTTTTTCATGCTTCATAGTTTTTATTGAACGCAATCGCATGGTTCGATTGTGACGTGGTAAGGGTTGATATGGTCACGCTTGACTACGAATTTGGGTCACCCTTTTGAATCTGAACTTCAAGCAAGTCAGATGCGTTTTGATTCACTCCCGCTTTATAGTATGAAGTGCAGAAGTATTTCTTTGAGATTGGCTTGAGGGTCAGCCATAATAATGTTTGATAAAACGATGGATCAGGAATGGTTAATTACAACCATTGTTTATTTGAGTCAGGAAATTCAGGGAGTATTGATATTTTTATGATTCGTTCTCACAAACTAGTTGGTATCATTATTGGAGGACTGCATAGCAGCCACGCGTATATATAGCCTACTACGTTTTTGTTGACAACAATAATAAGTAATCTAGATGACTGGAACGGACTGCACTGTATAAATAGGAATAATAAGATGATTCCTGCAATGCCATGAACTTTTTTACATTAACTGTGATGTCTTCGTATAATGTATTAAACATGTATTCATTTGGACTCAAAACAAGGACTTATATGATCGATCAAGTTGAAGTTGACTCCACTATTAAGCCACTCATTGATAATTAATATTTGCACGATTTCGCTCTTTTATGAAGGGCATTAAGATTATCAATAAAAATAGTTGGAGTTCATAAGGAACTGAAGACGATGTAAACTGCTACGCTAACCAACCTTAAGGACAATCTAATCCTTGACCGTCAATAATAATAAATAAAGAACCCGCTTCAACACTAATACAACTGAACAAAGGTTAGCACGTTGATATAACTCAACAACGGCACAGTGGTAAAACTTACAAAATGATATAACTCAACAACAACACAGTGGTAAAACTCACCAAATGATATAACTCAACAACGGCACAGTGGTAAAACTCACCAAATGATATAACTCAACAACGGCACAGTGGTAAAACTCACCAAATGATATAACTCAACAACGGCACAGTGGTAAAACTCACCAAATGATATAACTCAACAACGGCACAGTAGTAAAACTCACCAAATGATATAACTCAACAACGGCACAGTGGTAAAACTCGCCAAATGATATAACTCAACAAAGGCACAGTGGTAAAACTCACCAAATGATATAACTCATTTCTGCAAAACGTCATGTGTAGTTCCCGAGTGTCTCTGAGGAATAAAAAATAAAATGACTACTCTTCCCCCCCCCCCCTTCTGGCATGTCGTAAATGGTAACTAATATGAGGTAGTGTTAGGGGGGGGGGGTCTGGCAACCTCATCATGTAACAAAATTGCTACATATACCACTGCTGCAAGCGGTTATGAATGCTTTGGGGCAGGCCTCCTGCAAGTGGGCCAGCTACAGTAGTGACTCTATGCTCCGTAGAGAGTGAAAAGAAGGATGATGGAGATGAAACCTGGAAAACGAATAATTTGCTTTCGTTCGTCTAAACATTTGTGTCGGCAACCGGTAGAGCTTGGTCTACGGTAGATCCCAGGGGACAATTTGGTAGATCTCTAGGTAGAGGAGCAGGGAAAAAATGATGTTTCACCTAGGTAAGTCACGGACTAACCCTTTCCTTCAAGCACTTAAACGAGGTGTAATGTCAACATGTTTCAACGTACTTTTACAACATTGCCACCCGCAAGCTAGCTAACTAAAATGCAATTTATTCGCGAACTGAATAAGATGGGAAGTGATCTTTTGTTGGAAGTAAAGGTAACATTTGGTAAAATACAATTTAGTTTGAATTGTTCCACCGCTCTTTCGAATGGAACTGTAGAAATAAAAGTTCCAATAAGGCCGCACTTATTCCAAATTCTAAATGCTGAGTAACCCGAAAACAGAGTTGAATATGATTATATCAAAATAGATCTTTAGATAGAACACTGGTTCTAAAGTAGATCTCCACGGCTCTTGTGATACCGACCGCTGGTCTAAAACAATATCATATTTACTACAACGATAAATACCACGATGAAAGAACGATCGAACGAACGGAAACTTTACTTCATCACAGTCAAGAAATATGCATTATTGCCTTTTTACATTTATGCTCTGCAATAATATAGGTCTCGAAGTTTTTTTTCTTCACATTAATGCATTAACAACTTCATTAATAATTATTAAATATTAACATTTTATTCGATAACAGAACACACACAGATAAAAATACACACAGACAGATTGGAAGAAACAAAGAAAGAGATAGAGTGGCGGAGTGCGAGAGAGATAGAGAGATAGTTAGAGAGAGTGAGAGAGAGAGAGAGAGAGAGAGAGAGAGAGAGAGAGAGAGAGAGAGAGAGAGAGAGAGAGAGAGAGAGAGAGAGAGGTATTTACATACAATTAAAGTTGAAGCGAAAAAATTTAAAAGTAAATACTCATGAAAACATTGTTTGAACTAAAAAAGGAGATTTACCAGAAGGAGACACAGAGAGAGAGAGGCTAAGGACAAAGATTTATAACAAGGGACAGAGAGAGATAGAGAGACGGAGAGAGAGAGAAAATAGAGAGAGAGAGAGAGAGAAAAGAGAGAGAGAGAGAGAGAGAGAGAGAGAGAGAGAGAGAGAGAGAGAGAGAGAGAGAGAGAGAGAGAGAGAGAGAGAGAGAAATCGAGAGCTAGCACAAGAGTGTGATCGAAAGAGGAATTACCAAGGTACACGGCAGCTGTAGTATCGATTGCCATTATATCAGTTCTCTGTGGAGAAGACCAGAATTGATTTTTTGTTTTTTCACCCGGCAAAGTCTGTGATAGAATTTGGCGTTTTCCTCACACATAACATTCCAATGGACACAGTAAAAAAAACCGGCATACCAGCCTAGGTGAGGGTCGGCCACACATGTCACTGACTACATCTGTGGCTAATTGGAATTTCATTATATCTTACCTACAAAAGTAATCTCATAGCAGATACTACCCGTAGGGGAGTGAAGTGCGACATTGCGATACTAGGTCCAGCTTTTTTATGATGTGGGGGTGACCAGTTATTTTTCTCGCTGCCTTCACCTTCCCTAACTCAAGAGCAGGGTCAGGTACCTATAAACAGCTGGGTAAACCGGAGCGTCAGGTTTCAATCTCGAAGCCTGGTAACTAGGGAAAGTACTCTAATCGATTTTGCAAAGGGTTCTTCCTCTTTTTCTTTGATTCTTAACCGCCGATTGTCAAATAAGTCAGTGGCCATCAGGCCTGGTGGCATCTTGTAAGGCAGCAACAAACTGCTTTCACTTTGCTCGGTAGGCGGCCATCCTTCGTACAGTGCTCCAGCTCTGGTTCGTTCTTTGCATCTCAGCCTCCACAGTTCTCCGCTAAGTTGTTTTTGATCGACCTCTCTTTCGCATTAAAACAAAATGTATGATAATACTGTATCAACTAGACAAAAATTACAAAACTCACAGAAAACAACACTTCAGCTCTACATTGGAACCTCTTTAATTGAAAATGTAAATGAAAATAAAACACTAGGACTCATAATTGACCAACATTTAAGTTGGAGTTCGCATGTACAAGCACTGACCAAACAAACGGCACAAAAAGTTTACCAGTTAGCTAAAATCAAACATTTCCTAGATGAGGAGACACGAAAAATGTTCTATACATCTCAAATACAAACACATCTAAACTATTGTTCCACAATTTGGGATGGCTGCACCATGTCCAAGACTAAAAGACTCTATTCATTACAAAAACGTGCAGTGCGCCTAATTTCAGACAAAAACCTCACACAGAGTGTAGACCCATATACATATCTTAACATATTACCACTAAGAAAGCGCCTTCTCTTCAACAAAGCCAAATTTATTCACACAATCTTATCACAGAATGCTCCAACGTATTTGTGGCCTATTTTCAAATACAGCGGAAGACGCAGTCAACGCTTAAATAAATTACACATGCCCAAGCCTAGGCTCGACTTATTGAAGAAAAGTTTAGCTTTTTCTGCTGCTCATCTGTGGAATAATCTTCCATACGACTTAAAAAACACGCTTAATCCATATTCATTCAATCACAGACTTTTCAAATACATCATGAGTGCAGATTATATGCCACCCTAATTTAGTTATGTTCTTAAATAATTACATAACATCATATGTAGGTTTTAAAGATAATTTTGTCCTGTTTAGTATTAATTATGATAAGGTACTGTAAATCTGTGTAACTGTTATTGTACTGTTACAATGTTGGGATTTTATTTTATTGTTATTTTATTATTTAAGTATTATTTAAGATACATGTGAGAATAAATGGATTCAGTATGGAAGACGAGAGAAAGGAAGGGCAGAATGTTAGACGGGCCTGCGTGCCCAATTCTAAACCCTTTGAAAATAAAGTTCGTTCGTTCGTTAGTTCGTTCCCTTCCGGGGTCCATAGCATAGCTGTTCTTGTGATGGCATCGGGGTCGCTTCTGAGGACGTGGCCAACCCAATTCCAAAATCTGCCAGCTATGATGGTGTGCATGTCCTCTTGGTTACTCCGAGTAAGCATTTCTTGATTGGTGATGGTATTCGGCCAAAAGATTCGGAGAATTTTCCTTAGTCAGATTGTTTTGAAAGTGGACAATTTCGACATTTCCTTCTCTGTTAGTCTTCAACATTCCGCACCATAGAGAAGCAGAGAAAGAATACATTTGCAAAGGGTTAGCGAAAAAAAAAACTTCCACAGGTATATCAGTTTGGTTTAAGTTTTTTTATTTTATTTTTGTTACTTTTTCGTTTCAACAGAAATAGGTGCCAGCCCCATGGCCAACCCTCAGTGGTCGTCTTCTACGACATGCCTGGTTGGTTACAGTTTTACTATTCTGTGCTTCCCTTTCGGGGCGCAGTGGCACACGGGTAAAGCATGGAGAACAGTAACAATTATAACCAGAAAGATTAAAAACTTTCACAAATAGATACTTGCGAAAACACAAAGGGGTTGATATGGTTTGACCAGGTCATCCATATGGAGCTCGTGGACAGAACTAGATAAGTACCACTGGAGCAAGATGCCGGCAGAATTTGCTGGCCTCGGATGTGACAAACGCGGAGAAACCAAGTTGACAACATTAATTGCCAGTCCTTCTTCAGGAATCCACTTGGTTTAGAAAAACAGAGCAGAGAGAGGCCTGATTGCGCGATACCTGACCACGCTCACTACTAGGTCTTACTAACAGGTATCCATTTTGTGTGTGTGTGTGCTTCTTACTTAGCTCTTGTATACTTTGCCAGAAGTATAGTCTTTTAATATATTTGATGCAGTGACGTCCTTACAACATTTACAAGGTATTTGAAAACAACACAGCTCTGATTCTTACAAAAGGTGTCAAGCAAATGTGGCTGCATTCAGTTTCTTGCTTCATCTTAACTGATGGCACAAAACAGATTATTATCTCAACTACAACATTACTCATTGGGGTTATTAGACATGTAAGGACATATGCTGCGAGCTCTTTGAATGCCTTTTGTTGGAGTACACCAATTCAAACCTGTTCACTTTCTGTGGGGAGTTCATTTTTCTTAAATTTTGATTCTTCTCACCAATATCTTGTTACATATATATCAAAGTTATTTCTATAAAACCAAATGAATATTCAGTTCTCTAAAACCGCTGTCCATCGTTCTTAAATTGCTCTTCTAATGCGCTGATGTTGTTTCTAGTAATGTGTATAAAAGTTACCTCTGACGTGTAAACCTAGTTCCTAAAAATAATAGTATATCGTTATTAATGCGTTTTACCTGGACAAAATGACAAAGAAAATTGCTCACGCTTCGGCAACGTGGCCTTTGTCAAGGACATACGAAAGAAAATAAAAAGGAAAGAAATCGAGAACTAAGCTAAATACATTTTTGTTTAATAAATAAAAATGATAGACCCGTCAGTGGAAGTACTTAATGTCGCTCTCGTTAATTCCAGAATGATCCAAACAATAAATTTAATTCGAGAAAGAGGACATTCAGTTCTCTGTTAAGACAAAAAAAAAGGGGGTGGGGTTGGGGAGGGGAGTTCTTAATAGCTCTCCTTGCCGTCTTTCTAATGGAGTTACACTAATTAATTCTTGTACATGCCAGCTTAGATTACCCCACGTAGTTCTGAAGAGCTTAGATTACCCCACGTAGTTATGAAGGGCTTAGATTACCCCACGTAGTTCTGAAGGGCTTAGATTACCCCACGTAGTTCTGAAGGGCTTAGTTTCCTCCACGCAGTTCTAAAGGGCTTAGATTACTCCACGTAGTTCTAAAGGGCTTAGATTGCTCCACGTAGTTCTAAAAGGCTTAGTTTACTCCACGTAGTTGTAAAGGGCTTAAATTACTCCACGTAGTTCTAAAAGTCTAAGATTACTCCACGTAGTTCTAAAGGGCTTAGATTACTCCACTTAGTTCTAAAGGGCTTAAATTACTCCACGTAGTTCTAAAAGTCTTAGATTACTCCACTCAGTTCTAAAGGGCTTAGATTACTCCACGTAGTTCTAATGAGCTTAAATTACTCTACGTAGTTCTAAAAGTCTTAGAATACTCCATGTAGTTCTAAAAGGCTTAGATTACTCTACGTAGTTCTAAAGGGCTTAGATTACTCCACGTAGCTCTAAAGGGCGTAAATTACTCCACCTAGTTATAAAGGGCTTAGATTACCCCACATTGTTCTAAAGAGCTTAGTGGCATCCACGTAGTTCTAAAGGGCTTAGATTACTACACATAGTTCTAAAGGGCTTAGATTACTCCCCGTAGTTCTAAAGGGCTTAGATTACTCCCCGTAGTTCTAAAGGGCTTAGATTACTCCACCTAGTTATAAAGGGCTTAGATTACCCCACGTAGTTCTAAAGGGCTTAGTTTCCTCCACGTGATTCTAAAGGGCGTAAATTACTCCACGTAGTTCTAAAAAGCTTAGATTACTCCACGTAGTTCTAAAGGGCTTAGATTACTCCACGTAGTTCTAAAGGGCTTAGATTGCCCCACGTAGTTCATAGAGGTCTCTGGGGAGTTGTAGAAAGACGAGGCTAACTGCTTTCTCAAGCATGTCGTAAGAGACGTTTAAAACGAGGACGTGCATGGGACTAGTGACCTGATGATGCAAAACAAATTGCATCAGAAATCACTACTACAAGAGGACACGAGATTCCTGCAAGAGGACCGGCGGCAGTGATGATATAATCAGTGTTGCCACAGCTGAGTATTTTTAACTAGATCTGGGTTTTTTGGCTACCGTCTGGGTATCTGGGTATTTTTTTTTCCAAATCTGCATTAATCTGGGTATATTTGACTATTGGCATTTACAATGTATGTATATTCTGTGCACTGTAGCATTATACATTATATTTATATTATAATTAAATGTAAAAAATTATGTGCTACATATTTTTTTATTCCAATTAAATTTAATTCTTGTTTTTAACCACATCAATGACGTTGTTTTTTGACTCGTTTACATCAACTATCTTTTTCCTGTTATTCTGTTAATGGCTTTCATCTACAATGCTCAGTCATTTTGGCGATATGTTTTAAAGTATTCTTTATAAATTTTAGACTTAAGCAGATAAACAGCATATAGTTTTTTTTTTTTGTTATTATAAGATTATAAAATGAGCGACGATGAAGGTACGCTAGGTAGTTGTGGCAGCATGACGACACACACGCCAGCTCACTCCTCAGCATGCACCGAAAGGGTGT
The DNA here is from genome assembly GCA_024509875.1 of Oreohelix idahoensis. NCBI lineage: Eukaryota > Metazoa > Mollusca > Gastropoda > Stylommatophora > Oreohelicidae > Oreohelix > Oreohelix idahoensis. The sequence goes on along the minus strand of JAMPIV010007870.1, from coordinate 95,546 downwards.
TTTCAAGGTTAACATAGTTAAAACTAAACAAACCAACGAGCTTTTGTGTGAAACAGTTTTCAATCGAATACTAGCCAAGCAAGCAGTTGCCAAAGATGAAGTTTGTCATAAGTTTAATCCCAGTAAAAGCGTGGTTGAAGATATTCGTGGAGGACGTTGTCGGCAGAAATATGCAAAGATTTTGGAACTCCACAATCAAGATTTCACGTTGTCAATTCATGCATATAATCTTAACGAAGGAGAAGTTTTCGACATGGATGCCGAGTCGCTGACAAGTGACAATTTTCAACAGTAACTAGTTACAACTGACATTTTATATTTGATTTGAGGAAAATGTTTGTTAATGTAACTACTCTAAGTATGTTACTGTTAAAATATCTCATTTTCAAGAGTTCACATATTGGGGTGTTAATAAAATCATTTTTATATAATTGTGAATTTTTGGTAATAAAAAATAAAATAAAAATGAAGAAATAAATAAAAATTGGTAGCACACAGCTTATTTGTGCTAAAGTTGCACTAAAAGATTGTGTAAGCATCGTCTATCCCGTGTATTTGAGGCATAAAATAATCTGGGTATTTCAGGGGTTTTTTTAAGAAAAAAATCTGGGTTTATCTCTAGAACTTGAGTGGCAACCTTGAATATAATGATATGTACGGAATGAAATAGGTGTCGGAGTGGCTAAGAGGTACGGCGTCCGCCTCGAGTTCTAGAGGTATCGGGTTCGATTCCCAGTTGAGGGAATATAATTTATGGAAAAATTTTTTTCCGAACCAAATGGTCCTAATGATGTCATACTCCCTACTGGTCTCCTGGTTAGTGAGACCGGATACCTAGCCTTCTCGGATAAGGGCGAAAAAATAAATGGTCCCGTGTGCAAGTTACGCACGTTAAAAATCCCACGGCAGTTGGAAATCGTAAAGAGTAGGCTTATCAGGCCGCTGCCCTGGTAAAATTTAAAAATTAGAAACCTACCCACAACAAAAATATTTATAGAATGTCTGATTACTATATACACACTGGGATTCTCGCCGGTGCTACGGAGTTTGTGCACTGTACTGAGATCCTCCTTGTGTGATCTGATGGACGAGATCGGAGCACTGATGGAGTTGTCCGTGTGCAATGAAGATAGTCCTTAAAACCAAACCAAACCAAACGAAATGACAAGGAATAAGAAAAAAAAAAAAAAAAGAAAGTCTGTACCCGAAATCGAATTTCCATGAACAGGTATGCTATACTTAGGGTATGCTATACTTAGGGTATGCTATACTTAGGGTATGCTATACTTAGTATTCTTACATACGCTTAACTTCTTTGCCCCCCCCCCCCCCCTCCCCGAGGAAGATCCTACTCTTAATATATGTACATTTATTTTCTTTCCCAATATTCTGTGAGACTATCTCTTTCATTATGTGTTAAATTTCACCAACACCCACACATTGTTATTCCAGTTCATCTTTTCATTAAAGAAATTTATGCAGCGAAATTGCATCATCAAGGATAAGAATGGGGAAATTGCTTAGTATCATAAAACAGCACTTGGAGAGACGGGTAATTTATTTTGGGGAACTACCAAATAGACCAACGTCACCAGATCACCAGACAGCTAGCCAGAATTGCGAGTTCACTGTGGAGAAACCAACCAGGGAAGAAATACTGAAAGCCGTAAAACTTCTTGATGGAAACACTGCGTCCAAAGATGGTAATCCGGCGGAGGTCATCAAAACAAGAGAAGAAATACCACCAAGCGGAAAGAAGAGATCTCTGGTCAAGTTACCAAAGGAAGAGGATTTGCAGGAGTCGGTAACTTACAGATGGATAATGTTATTATCAGTGCCAGTGAAAATATTTAATAAGATTTATATGGGAGAGATCGAAAAGGATTTCAACAGCGGTCCACATCTGCGCGTTACACAGCTAGAAAATGAATTCTTCACTTTACAATGCCTATGTAGACAACTAAAAGTTATTTGCCAGTTTTGACAGAGAACAATTTTAAAGCTGATGAGCGTGGATTGTGCTCACTAACCTAATAAAGGAAACATGAAGACATGTATCATTCGTCCTGGACGAAAACTTACAGAACCTTTTGACGTGAGAATTTGAGTCCGGCAGGAATGCCTCAGCGCAGATCTCTTTTTATTTGAGATTGGATTTTAAAAACAGCGACATCAGGAAACGTAAATGAAATCCATCTTGCAAGGCTTCAGTTCTTTCTACTAACTACTTGTTTAATGGGCATGTTTCTCCGTCAAACAGTTATTAAGTGCATGTATAACTTTTGAAAATTCTCATTTTTAATTTGTGAATTATGTGAACTACTCAAAACTGTCTGCCAGCGACTGACCCACCATGACTGACCGGTAAGTATTAAATCAACAGAAAAGAACCATCTCTAGAAGAAAAAGAATAGACCAGAAAAGCGGAGAAGTCTGGAAAGCGATCTGTAACGGATTGTCCTGACTGGAGCTGTAGAAAAGGGACACAGCTTTTATAATTATTTAGATCAATCCTTTTTTCTGTCCTCATATTTGGTAAGTGTCCAGCTCTTCAAATGAAAAGGAAGAGGCTTTTGGTAGCGCAGATTACTCCAGTACTGACAATCACTGAACAAAAATTTCTGCACTTTTTCAATTTTAAAACGTTATTCCAAGGATTTCGCCTTTTGAACCACGGAACTCTAGTCGCTTGAAGAGACTGACTCTATAGTTCACCAGTCCTCATTCACTCAGTCTATATCGGGACCTGAAAGGATCCGTAAACACATTTAATGGAGCATTATTTTCACCTTTCTCCAAAATACAATAGAAGTCACTTCTACAAGAGAGCACTTTATTACTGCACGGACTCAAACAAAAGCCAGATCTTTTTGTCACCACGTTCTAGAGCACACGACCTGGCCGAAGGCAGTACAGTAAGCTGTTAGCGTTGTTTAAATAACCTGGATTTGTCCTACGAATGGGCTGTCGATTTGTATTCTGAATTAATCTGACAAAATTCAATAAACTTAAACATTAGTTGAACGTTTTATTACTTGCTGAAGTGCCTAGCAAAAACTCTGTTCGTGTGCGCGAATACGTATAAGCCTGTGTGTGTGTGGTTTTAATTCTAAACAGAAATTGAGAAGCAAAGCAGCCCGCTTTCTGGACTTAATGGAAACATCAAATACGGAACGTTTGTAAATATTTTCAATAAAAATACATTCCTCCTTTGGCTTTTGTGATCATTTGTAAAGAATCCGAAGTGCGATCAATTATTTCCAGTTTAAAATTTCAAATGTAAGCAAATGGAACACATGATTGGCTACAAAACTCTTTTCCTTTCTTTATTCCCTCCGGAAGATTGAAGGAAAAAGAGACAGAGGAAAACAAAGACAGCAAATACTGGACAGTTTGACATTGTGGCAACGAGGGAGGTCAACAGAAGAATTGGTAAATTGTACTGGAGACAAGAAGTTTTGGAGAAACATAATCTTCAACGCCACTAGGCATGGTACTTGAAAAAAGAAGATTCATACGGGAACCGTGTACGCTGACAATAGGAATACCACATTGAGACATCTGATAAGATTTTTGACCTCAGATGCTACTTTTTATATTCGATATTTTGCATCAGAGCGTGGTAATGTGATGAAACGTTTCGGTGGTCGGTTATTGTCCAAGATCGAGAAATGATTGCCTACAACACCCGACTCCATTTGTTTGTGTTATTACTTTCCTTCTGTGACGAAATCAGACGTGCGCTTTTATAACTCTCGTCCCCTCCGACAGATTCACTTTATTTCTTCATTTTCTTCATTCATCGTCCTATTATTTGGCATACTTATTACCCTTACCAACATTTTTGCTCTTTCGCCGCATCCAGACATATTTACGTTTCACTAGATGAAATGTAACAATACCAGGCTAATTACACAGGTCAGCGGTAATACGTTTATTTCCTAAGCCGTCTAGCCAACCTTTGATAGAGACGATCCTCTATTGACACAATATAGTCGAGCACGATCTTTGAATAGAACGCCATATTATCTGCCTAAGAAAGCCGTCTGAGGGATGGGCAAAGAAACAGGTGATAATGAGATAATAGCTTCCGCCGGCTATCCCTGTGTAATTATTACAGATGACCTGGCAGAGGAGACAATCTGGGCGGAAGTATTACAGCATTATTAGAAAGAGGTCACGCGATGGAATTATTACATGTAATATTTTAAAACACGCGGGGGAGATTATGAATTAAACACCGCAACCCAGATAGCGCTAAAGAGCTTACATTGGTTTGATTTGAAAATATACAGGAATATACGTTAAATTTCATTGGAAAATTCGTCGGAATTACAATCTCAGATTTGAACAGAGAATGGGAGATATAATCTAGCGAAATCAGAGTCACAAATCAGACTGCATCGCAAAGTCAAACTAGCAACTCCCAGAAGCCAGAGAGAGAAGGATCGGACTAAGAATTCCTGTATTATAAGTGACAGATCAGAGCGTTTGGGCAACTTTAAAACTTAACAGTAAACCCGCATTTATAAATACAAAGACTGGAAACTTAAAAGACCAAGATCGAAGTATTTGGGCAACTTTAAACTTACAAATAAACCCGCATTCATAAATACAAAGACTGCAGTCCTAAGGAATCAGATCACCCGTCATAAGAGGAATACAAAATTTCCAGACCAAGTGATTCGAAAGCATCTGACAAAAGCTGCTAGTGTCCATTCTAAACTGTGCCAGGAGATTGTGTTCCCAAAAGTTACTTTGGGTTCGTGGAACTAAGCTATCAGACTCTTCGTGGAACGAAGCTATCAGACCGTTCGAAGAACGAAGCTATCAGACTGTGAAGTGTGATCATCACAAAGGAATTGACGAAACCAAGGCCGCAGAACTCATATACCAGTTAAGTGCTTGTAAAAGGCACCAGCAAACGGACAATAATTGTTTATTCAGTTATCCCTGGTAAAATCTACTCTAGAATACTGGAGCAGAGACTCAGACGCCAAGCTGAGCCACAAATGGATGAGGTCCAGTGTGGCTTCCGAGCAAATCAAAGTACTCTAGACCTGATCTTCACACTCAGACAGTTGAGTGAAAAGGCTCTTGAGAATAAGAGTGAGATTCCATCTTTGCTTCTTAGATCTGGAAAAGGCATTTGACAAGGTCCCCTGGAACAAACTCTGGGACTGTTTGGCACTGAAGAACATTCCAACACCTCTGATTCATGCTATACAGAGCTTCTACAAGTCTTGCAGAAATTATGTGAGGACAGCAAACCATAAGTCAGAAGAGTTCAGGACCACCACTGGTGTAAGACAAGGTGATATCCTGTCGCCTTATCTTCTAATACCCCTCATGGAAGATGTCATAAAGGCATGTAAGGAGAGGACAGGAAAGTAGTCAGTGGAGTGCTGGAAGATGAGACAGGTCTGTATTTCAGAGCTGGCATTTGCTGATGATGTTGCCCTGATTGCTAAATCAGAGGCACATCTTCAATCCAACCTGTAAGTCTGGAAGGAAGAGCTGGAGAATAGAGGGATGGTTTGGTTTGGTTTTTAAGAACTATCTTCATTGCACACGGACAACGCCATCAGTACTCCGACCTCCTCCCTTAGATCACACAAGGAGGATCTCAGTGCAGCGCATGAACTCCGTAGCACCTACGAGAATCCCAATGTGTGTATGTAATGTATAGGAATCACACATTCTATAAATATTCTTTGTGGTGGGTAGGTTTTCTAATTTTTAAATTTTGACAGGGCAGCGGCCTGATAAGCCTACTCTTTACGATTTCCAACTGCCGTGGGATTTTTAACGTGTGCAACTTGCACACGGGACGTCCTATTTTTTTCGCCCTTATCCGAGAAGGCTAGGTATCCGATCTCACTACCCATGAGACCGGGGGGAAGAGTATGATGTAATTAGGATCATTGGTTCTGAAAATATTTCTTTCAATAAATTATAATCCCTCAAATGAGATTCAAACCCGGTACCTCTTGAATACGAGGCGGACGCCATACCTCTGAACCACTCCGATCCCGTGGAGTCAGGGGTGATCATAAGCGGCTCGAAAACAAAAACCATGGTGATATCATGAGAGGAAAGAGGAAATCAAATTAAGCTGGGAGAACAGGTCCTGGAGCAGGTCGACCACTTTAAATACCTTGGAGCTGTCATAGACTGGACGGGAGGCATCAAAGAAGAGTTGGCTACCCGAAGAGCAGAAGCTGGGAGACTTTTCAAGCCATAAATCGAGGATTCCTCAGCAAAAGAGAAGTTGGTAAGAAGACGAAGATGACTGTATACTGCTCCACCTATGTCGCAGTCTTGACGTATGGATGCGAGTCAAGGGCAATGACTACAACCCACAAAAGCCAGATCCAAACCTAAGAAATGAGGTATCTGAGGAAGGAGGTTGAAGTAGCAAAAAGAGACATGGTCTGCAACCAGATGATACGTCAAGGCCTAAAAACCCAACCCCTGCAGACCCAAGTAGAACGGTCCCAACTGAGATGATTTGGCCATGTCTGCAGAATGGGAGAAGATCGGCTACCACGGCAAGCATGGGAAACTAAGAGCCAGGGATCCAGACCTCCAGGACGACCCAGAGTCCGCTGGAAGGACAACATTAGACAATCTTTGAAGGACCGAGGACTAGAATGGAACCAGGCAAGGAGGAAGACAGCCGAAAAGTAGTATGGCGCTCTCTCTTACAAACCTCTACACCTCACGGTAGAAGAGGAACGACTAAGAAAGTAAGTAAGTTTATCCAGTTATTATAAGTATGAAGGCAAAAGTAGGAGCAAGACTCTTCAATATATCTACATTTAGACAGATATTTACATTTTCAGAGCTAATACTAATAGAAAAAAAAATTTCGCTGGATTTACACCAGCTGGGAGCTTGAACGGGCTATAAAACCATTGCTTCATTCTTCACAAAAGGCGATGGACCGATGTAAGTTAAAAATTGCCCTGCCAATGCAGCATTGTTCTTGACTAAGGAAATATGTTGTTGCACCTCCCTTGGGATAGAAGCGTCATTACCCTTCTATCTACGACTCTGCCAAGAGTAATCTTGTGCGAAGGTAGACACCTTTCATGACCCGTTTTAGATACTCTTGCGTTTTGGTCATTGTTGGACCATTACTGCTGAGCAAAGGGGAGGCAATCCGTGACATCTTCAGAGAAAGGAACGAAGAATGTTTTTTTTTTTTAATGAGGACAAAGAAGAACGCAATATTTATGTATCATTAAAAAGAGACAGACACACCAGCAATATAAGAGCAGTGCTACGATCTAAGAATTTGTCCATGGCTGAAACACAAACTGGAGATACTTCAACATGCCACAACTGTATTTTACTTACATAGTTGTTCCTCTTCTACCGTGAGGTGTAGAGATTTGGAAGAGAGAGTGCCATATCGGTTGTGTTGCTCATGGCCTGGTTCCATTCTAGTCCTCGCTCCTTCATTCATTCATAACCATCCACTCCCAAAGGAGCATAGGCCTTCAACAAACACATGCCAAGTCCTCCTGTCACGTGCCCTTATTTGACTTGTCCGTATTTGTTGAAGTTTTTTGTGGTTTAAACTTTTTACAGGATGGGGTAACCAGCCCCATGCCCTCGCTCCTTCAGAGATTGTCTAATGTTAATGTGACGAAATCAGGTCTGCACTTTTCATAACTGTCGTTCTCTCCGGAAGTATCAATTCATTTCTTCATTTTCCTCACCGATCGTCCTATTATATGGCATATTTTATGCACCTACATTTGTTGCTCTGACCACTCCCTAGACTTGTTTACTTTTCGCCAGGTGAATCGTAGTAATACAAGGCTAATTAGACAAGTCAGCGGAAAATAATTTTATCACTTAAGCCGTCTAGCCACTTTTGAAAGAGACGATCATTGTTGACACACAGGTGGTCTCACCCGATCGACAGAAAGAAATTCGTCTGGGAGATGTGCCCGTAAACACAGGTGATATATGTAATCGCTTCCGCTGAAAAATCTCTAAATCAATATTACATATAACCTGTCAGAGGAGACAAAATGGGCGGAAGGTATTAGTCAGGAAAATAAGTTCACCGATGTGTTTGTGAGTTTGTACAAATACAACTGGAAGTATTACTGCCATATTTGAATGAGGTCATGAGTTTAAATTTTAAAATTGATATTTTACAACACGCAGGGGATAGTAAGGATTTAACACTCCGACCAACATAGTTCCAAAGAGCTTACCATTAGTTTAATTTGAGAGTCGGAATAGACTTTGATTTTCATTGGTAAGTTGGTCTAAAAGTACAATCTGGGACTTGAACTGAGAATGGACATATAATTTAGCGAGACACAAATGAGACTGCATCGCAACGTCAAATTAGCAACTCCTAGTAGCCAGAGAAAAGGATCGGACAAAGTATTCAAGAATTAAAAGTGACAGATCAAAGTAATTGGGCGTCTTCATAACTTAAAGAGAACCCACATTTTTAAATACCAAGAGTGGAAACTTATGGAATAAGAGCACCCGTCATAAGAGGAATAATATAATTTCCCCAACCAAGTGTTCGAAGCATCTAATCAAAGTTGCTGTGTCCATTTTACTGTGCCAGGAGATTGTATATTCCAGTGGGGTAAGTTGAGAACATATAGTTTAAAATGTGAATTGTGACATGTCTGCTAAATGGTTATACCAGTCATAGGAGGCTAGCAACCTCAACAAATAAAAATAGTATATTCATAAACCCCTACAGCAAACTGGACACGTTGTGAAGACACCCACATTGACATTAGGAATGAAGTTCATCTAGACGCTTCTAGAGAAGAGTCCTAATCACAAAAAATCTGACAACGACCCAGTGCAGTACTCAGCAAGCTAAGTCTTTTGTAACAGGCACGCAAAGGACACTAATAACCATCAGTCCCCAATTAAGTCTCAGTGAAGACAAATTCTAAAACCTCCTTGATGCGTGCCAATATATATAGGATGAGTGATGGTGCCCGTGGTCTGGTTTGTGTAGTGTGTAGATGATGTACAGTCAAACAATGATCATACAAAACAGGGCAATCCACACAAGGACGTCAGTTAACTCACGACGTATAAAGTCAATGATGCTTGTAACAGCTGGTGACGTTTTTCTGTATCATTTATTGTGGACGCCACAGTGACAAAAATGTATACGCGAATATGTAGGTACATCAGACAGTCATTATCACAGCAACATAGTCAGTACAGCAATGGACGGTAGACGGCATCATAATAAAGATGAATTATATGCATGTTATACATCATAGTACTGTAAATGTAGTCAGGTAGAAATCTCCATCCTTTTCTATAACAGCCAGGAGATAACAAGATGTATGAGATCAGTTCACTCTCCTTAATCTGACTTCAGCAAGACAGACACGTCTTCTGAAGTATGAATAATGTCCTCAAAAAATCCTCTAGATAACAAAAGGTTTCAAACCTAGTTCATGTAGCAAAGTAGCAAGTAATGGTCCTTGGGACATGCATCAACCCGATGCGGTACAATGTAGCAATATGTGAGCTGAGAAAACATCTCGTGATGACGACTTTCAAAGACAGGCTACGAATCAAATGTCACTCACGAACAGAAATCGATAAAGTTAATGTAAATGTAATTTACCTTGCCTTCAGGAAATAACCACAGAAATAATACGCCTTCCGACGTGTGGAAATACACTAGAGGTATCATCTCGAATAAACGAAATATCCATAAGAGGACTTCATATTCCTGAAGAACAAGAAAAGCACAGACGCTCACAAAGACGTCTGCTCGCTATTCAAAATCTTCGCTCACTGACTGCTGGGCGGAAATCGTTCGACCAAGACCCAAGACTTAGACATGCGCAGTCCAGCGCGATTCGACCACAGCTCATATAACTTAAGACACAAGGACCTTTACTAAGAACCAGCTTAAGAATGATTACCTTATAAGGATAACCCATTAGGTTGCCAACCGCTTTCTGAGAAAAGCGGCCTAGCAAGTCCATACATGGACACGATTCAAGAACGCATAACAAACTTAACTGCCATCGACACCAACGCGAGAAGACAACTGCTTACAATGAAAAGTGACTATAAATTTCATAAGATTGTTTCCCTTTCATTACAATATATATATATTGTACACAAAACGATGTTGCGAGAATTTCTCACGCAACACTCCTAAAATCCTCTTTGTCCATATTTATTTAAATTTGTTAAAGACTAATTGATTATTAAATATGTTATATGTTATTTTACAAATTTGTAGTTGATTCAGTTCTTATAGATAAGAGAGCGCATGTATGATCGAAACTTTTCAAGATAAATACATATATTTACAGCCATAGAGCCAAAATTATTTATAAAAGGAATTTCGCTGAATTTACTTAGCTGGGGGCTCGAACAAGCCAAACCATTGCTTAAATCTTCACAAAAAGTGCCGGACCAGACATAAGTTAATAGTGTTCTGCCCTTTGCAGCATTGTCCTCGACTTCTGAATTATCTTGTAAAAATATCTCCCTTGAAATAGAAGCGTCATTATCCTTTTATCTACAACTGCCAATAGGAATTTTGTGCGAAGGTAGACAGCTTTGACGACCCATTTTAGATACTCTTGAGTTTGGCACTGGTGGACCACTACTGCAGAGCAACATGGAGGCAAATCCCGTGACATTTATCCCCCCCAGAAGACTCTGGGTCGTCCTGGACACAACTACATCACTCTCTTAAAACGAAGTCGATTTTGATGAACTTGTGCCGGTATTGCCTCCCCGGCTTTGTAGTAGTGGTCCAACGGTGGCCAAAACTCAAGAGTATCTAATATGGGCGTCAAAGGTATCTACCTTCGCACAAGATTACTCTTGGCAGAGATGTAGATAGAAGGGTGATGACACTTCTATTACACAGGGAGTCTACACAAGATATTCAGAATAAGCGAGAACAATACTGCTTTAGCTGAGTATGTTAACTGTGCAATTCTGCCGACGCTTTTGTGAAGGATTTAAGCACTTCTTAAGTTCAGCTCGTTTAAGCCTGATTTACTCAGAGGAATTCTATTATTTTAGTACAGCTCTGTTTATAATGTGTGTAGTAATTTGACTGAGACAAACATGCAGAAACTTTAAAATGATTAAATCGAAGTTAAATTTGTAGCATTACAAATAACAAAATTTAATAATCACTTTAGGTTTTAACAGTTGGAAATAATTTGAATAGTTATGGATCAAGAAAAGTTATCATCACAGTCTTTAGGGAATGTGAGATATTACAAGAAGTGGCAGCATATATTTGAACTTAGCTACCAATGACGGTTCTGCTCCTTCTTATGGGTTGGTTCTTTTCACTCTGCTCGCGCTCGTCTCTGATCAAGGCTGTCAGGGGTAGCTCGTTTCCCAGAAACGTCAAGGAGAGTCTACCACGTGGGTCCTTCGTCTTAAAGCTTAGGCCACGGTTCCCTTCTTGTTCCAGAGATAGTACTTTCTGCTGATACCACCAATAACTATGGTAAAAGAATAGAACGAAACGCTCTTCTGAGTATGGCGTTTTCCACCCCATAGTTATGGGTTCCTATCTTCCCATATCACCATCCCAATTACTCAGACTTTACCCTCAATGAGAATTACATTTAATCCCGCGGGATAAAACTTTCTTTACATTTAAATAGAATAGCTTTCATAGTTACTTTATACTTAAATGAAAAGGTTAATAATACAGATACAGTCTGTTTACATATACATCTCCACTGATTGAAAAGTGTTCACAATATAAATTGAATATGTTTTCATTTATGTATTACTGTTACGGTAGTTTAATTGGCATTGTCTGCTAGAGGTTAGCAGCATGCGATTTTAGGGGTTACAACGTTTAATGTAATGTAAAAATATTATTAGCCTATTGAACGCTGTGACATTTCAGCGTTGGTAGTCACGTACCGTGACCAAGAGACGGGACCCTTTCTTGAATGACCGTCGAACTGAGAAGACGTGTCCTTGTAGTCTTATAGTGTCGGGCATGGAGTGCCACACAGTTATATTGTATTTTATTATGGACATGGGTCAGTCCACTGTTATGATGAAGAAAGATGAATGTTACAGGTTAGTAGTTGACTAAACCTAGTCGAGATGAATTAACAGTCCGTTTTAGTTATATTAGTGCCAGACGCATAATCTCACTGTCGGTCGTTGGGATCACCAACCACGCGTGCATATAGTTATGTCGTTCTGCCTACAGTAATTCAGATTTACGGGACAAAGGACTGATATGCAAAGATAGCTAATTCAATATAGGATTCTAAATTATATATGTGATGTACTCATGATCAACGTACGATGTCTGAAAATGTGTAATAAATCGTTTGGACTCAAAAGGGACTTATCACATTCATTGAGGTTGACTAGTTCCAACAGTTGTGATAGTCACATGATTATACACCCATCTTCGCGTAATACACCATCAAGCACGATACAGAAAATAAAATGAATGAATTGATGCACTGGCCAATGGAAGCGGAAGCTTCCTTCGTTCAATGAAAATCTTCAACGGTCACACATTTAAACAGAGGAGGGTTCGCAACAGTGGTGACATTAGATATATATATATATATATATATATATATATATATATATATAAGAAGAGAAGAAACAACAACCCAACCTCCCTCGCAACAGTGGTGGGGACGAAAGAACAAAAAAAAACGGAAATTTTTTTTTTCATTGAACTCCGAAGGAATTGTTTACTTTCAATGAACAATCACGTGGTATGCTAAAACGTGACCTATGATGCAGATGCATAGTTACACAAAGCTGACGTCATACTATTGTGCGTACATGCCAGCAGATCAAACGACAACCTTCAACGCATTCCAAGTTTGATAAAAGATTACATGATCAAGAAGACCAGACGATGGAATACTGTTATCAGCCAACGAAGAGCAAACAGTACTAGGCATTAATCTAGTCCGTTGATGAACTTGACATCGCCGGAGCATTTTAAAGATAAGTCTAGTTTTATGACTGTTGTCATTCAGATAACACAATACTGAGTCCATTTCGTCTGTGCAGGCATGTCTATTCTATTTTTCATATATCTATGTTATATCTGTTTTTACCGTTGTTGTTGTTCCTTATTCGTGGGCGGTAGGGCGGCGGATTGAAATCAATTCTATGGCTCCCTGGATGCCCGAACTGATTTTAATTGTTCCTTAAGACCGTTAGTTAATTGCATTTTAACGAAGAACCCATCGATGGCTTTCCGATGATTTTTGTTCGTTTGTATTTGCAATTAATTGACCTTGCATGTTAGGTGTCTAGTCTAGTAATAACTGGGGTATTCTAATGTATTTAGTTCTAATTTTTATTCATTTCTGTAGTTATGTTTGTAATCTATCGTGTTTTTCTGATCTGACTATCATTTCGTTTATATATTTGTATAACCGTTAATGAGTCCATGTATACGTCACTAATTTTTGTGTACGCAGGTTAATTTTCTATTCAGTTCACTCTTTGATCTCTCACTTCCGGTTTATTCTACTTAGTTATAAATGCATTTTTATTGTGAAAATGTCTTTGTCGTATTATAATACTGTTCTGTAATCCTTGGTTAACAAATTGTGTTGTTTGTCTTCATCTCATCCATTTATAATATAATATTAATACTATAATTTATTCATTAATAAGAGTGTAGATGAATATGATTAAATTTTTATGAATTTTAAGGAGGAATTAGGGACTTTGCACCAATTTGCAGTGGTGGTCCAAGAAATGGACAATGCACTTTATAGCTCATGATTATGGCATAATATACAATGATTAATTATTATAAATTTATAACATATTAAGACATATTAAATGTTAATTAGTACACTTTCTCAGTACTACAGTGTGAACTTAGTAACTATTAAAGATTAAATAACCTAATTATTTAGGGATAATACCCATAATTATTGAATACTCATATTAAGTGCATGATATAAATTCAGCATCTTAGATAAATAAATATCATAACTATTTATGATAGATATTAGTGGGTACATATAATATTTTTACAAAATATTATAGATTTGTGGAACTTATAAATAATAGTACAAGCATATTGCAATTTCTTGTATTGATTATTCATACTTTGAGTAATTACAAATATCTACATAGATTCTAGTGGTGATTACTAGAAATTAGTGATTGAATACTTAAATAAATTAACGTCAAGAATGCTTACCTTGGATCATTTCATTAAAATTGGAAAAGATTGTAATAAAAAGGGAGATGCACTCCTGGAATTTGCGGAACAACAACTTGCAAAATATAAGGCACAGATGGACGAACTTGAAAGAAAAGAGGCGGAAAAGAAAGCTATTGCTAAGGCAGAGAAAGAAGAATTAAGACAAGAAGAAGAAAGAAAGGTGGCAAGAGATGAAATCCTACGGATTGAAGAAGAGAATAAATTGAAACGACAGGAAATCATACTGCAGCAAGAAATGGAATTGCAACGGCTTAAATTGGAAACAGCAAAACTTCAGTCGCAAGGTGCTGCAGCAAGCCAAAATGATAATGCTCAATCTGGATCTTCATCCAACCGACTTAAGGGCAATTATTACTTTAAGCTACCGCCATTCAAATTACACGTTGACGATTTGTCATCATGGCTATCACGCTTTGAGGATATATGCAAGGTCAATAACCTTGACAAAACTGCATGGGCACTTAAACTCAAGGAATTTCTGGATGGCGAAACTGCAAGTGCAGCACAAAATATTGATCCAACATTAGCCACAGACTATGATGCCATTAAGACTTTGTTATTGCGTCGATTCCACTTGAACGAAGAGGCATGTAGATTACGTTTCAAAAGTTTGTTGCCAGATAATAATAAAGACTTTACAGGTTTTATTGCTAACATACGCAATATTTTTAACAGATGGGTTGAACTGGCAGGTGTCAACAAATCTTACGACAAGTTAGTTGATTTGTTATTAAGGGATAAAGTGTTATCTTCTGTCAGCCCACCGTTCTTTGCCTATCTGCAAGAACGTAAACCAGATACTATTGATGAGTTGGAAAAAATTTCATTAAATTACTGCACTGCGCATCCGAATGCGAACATTTCTAGCTCGTTGATAAGAGAACCTCTTCCTGTAGCCTCCAATATGGCTTATCACAGTAATAACAAACCAAGAACACACAGTGTAGACAGAAGTAGGTTCAAAGGAAACTATGACATTAATTTTCATAAGGGACGTAATAGTTTTAACAATGACTTTAATAGAGGAAGACCACAAAATAGAAATTATTCACCTCAGTCCAGATACAACAATAATCCACGTAACTCAAGTTATAATCGGTCATATAACTATAATAATGGTAACAATTGGAACTACAACAATAATTATAGCTCGAGACATCGAGATAACAGTTACAATAGGGGACAACGGGATAATTCAAATGATTATTCTCGTCATCGTTCTCATTCTCGTAGATCGACAAATTATAATCATAATACGGGGGCAGCCGTTACTAATGCTACAACCCCTGGGGTTCAGAGTTCACCTATTAATAACAGAATACAGTCTTCGTCTACATGTTATGCAATGAATTATAATGTGGCAAATAGTTGCCCAGAATGTAATCTTATATTTCAGAAGGCAAAAGAGACGGTTCTGAACTGCGGACACATTCTCCCACAAGTCAGTCTGGCAGTCAATGACGGAACAGGCTCGCTGATCTACAACAGAGGAAAAGTTAATGGATCCATCGTCTCAGTTTTAAGAGATTCTGGATCGACAACGATCGGAATCCGTCAGTCACTTGTTCATCCTAATTGTGCAACTGGAGAACATGTCAGGTGCATGACTTTTGGAGGAACAATAGAATGTTATCCAACTGCTATTATACATATTAATACACCTTTTTTTCACAGGCAACGTTAAAGCATGCATGTTAAGGAACCCAATTGCCGACCTTATGGTGGGATGCATACATGGAAGTAAGGATTGCACACCTGAAGAGATTATTGAATGGAAAAAAAATAATCTATGCATCGGAAATGCAGTGATAACCAGAGCACAGACGAAACAATTAGAGACTATGGACACTGAAAAAATGGAAACAAACAATCATGAAAATATTGAGGTTCATTCTTCGATTGACCGAACATCCTTTGCTGCAAAACAGAAGGAAGACAGATCATTAAAAAAAATTTTTGCACTGGTCAACAAAGTTGATAATCTTGCTATGAACAATAATAATAATCATTGGTTTATTATTAAAAATGACATATTATTAAGATGTTTTATGGATAAAACTCAAGTAAGACAACAGGTCATGGTACCTTTTGCTTTTAGACGGTACATACTTCAACACGCACATGATTCTAAGTGCGCAGGTCACATGGGATATACTCGGACACGTTCTCGAGTATTATCTTCTTTTTTTGGCCGGGAGTATCACGAGATATTTCACAGTACGTACGCTCCTGTACGATATGCCAGGAAGTGAAAGCACGAGGAGCCTTTCACAAGGCGCCTATTCAGGGTTGTCCCTTTGACAAGATGGCCATTGGTATTATTGGCCCACTTTTACCATCAGCCAGAGGACATAGATTTGTTCTCACGTGCATCGATTTATGCACACGATGGCCAGAAGCCATTCCATTGAAAACCACCACCACCACAGATGTACCTGATGCACTACACCTGATCTTTTCTAGAGTAGGTTTTCCTAGGAAGCTTTTATCAGATCATGGATCTCAATTTATATCTGAGACTATGACAGAAGTAATGAAGACTTGGAATATAGATAGAAATCTCAGTAGCATTTATCACCCAATGAGTAATGGTGCAGTAGAAAGACTTAACCGCACACTCAAACAAATGTTACATAAAGTTACAGTTAACCATCCACAGGACTGGGACAGAGTACTCCCAGCCGTGTTATTCGCTTATCGAGAGGTGCCACATGAACAAACTAGCTTCTCTCCATTTCAATTAGTCTTTGGCGCTCCACCAAGAGGTCCTATGGGACTAATAAAAGACTTATTGATTGACTCCGAGATGACTCAGGATACCCAGTCATCCTATGAGTATGTAATTAATCTCCGGAATAACATTATTGATGCCTGCAAAACGGCAACAGCTTCATCTGAGGCTGCTAAAGCGAAAGCGAGAACTTTCCAAAACAGTAGTAGACGATTACGTCAATTATTTCCAGGAGATCAAGCTTATGTGTTATTGCCACATAACGATAATAAAATACTCATCTCGTGGAATGGTCCATACCAGGTTATCAATAAGATTTCTGATGTTGATTATGTCCTGGACATTAAGGGACATCACAAAATATTTCACATAAATATGCTCAAACAATTTCATACTCGTCCTGAACATCTACAAGCTATTTTTCATGAACTAGATGACACTTTCGTACCTACATGTCACTATTCTAATTTGTCTGTTATCCAGGAAGAAGAATCTTCTTTTCCTGAGGTACAGTTGGCATTACCTGTACCTGTAGTACATCCTACTGAATCTTGGCGGGACGTAACCATTTCTTCGTCGGTTACACCGCAACAGCATCAACAGATTGCTGAACTTCTACAATCTTATCCAGATGTGTTGACCGACGTTCCAGGTCACACATCAGTCATTAGTCATGACATTACTCTTAACGATGATACTCCAATTCGGGTACATCCATATTCTGTTCCTCTACACTTTCTTACTAAAACTACTAAGGAACTTGAACAGATGTTATCTTTAGGAATTATTGAAACTAGTAATTCCCCATTTTCTTCTCCATTAGTTATTGTCCGAAAGAAGGACAATAACATTAGACTTTGCGTCGACTATAGAAAATTAAATGCACAAACTATAGTTGATAGCGAACCACATCCACTTCTCGACGACTTACTGCCACGTCTATGTACCGCAACTATATTCACTAAGATAGACTTAACTAAAGGTTATTGGCAGATACCACTAACCGAAAAAGCTAAATACTACACAGCGTTTTCCACTCCGCAAGGTCTATACCAGTGGAATGTTATGCCTTTTGGGCTTGTTAACGCTCCAGCTACCTTTGTTCGCATGATGCGACACATTTTTTCAGGTAGACCAGACATCATTACATACATAGACGACATATGCTTATTTAGTTCATCATTTGAGGAACATTTTTCGGGTCTTAAATACGTTTTGGACACATTAAGAATGAATAATTTAACTGCTAAACCCACAAAATTACAAGTAGCGTTTCATGAAATAACTTTTTTGGGACACATCATTGGAGCAGGATATATCCAAACACTACCTAGTACGGTTTCTAAAATTTTAAACGTTTCCGTTCCTCAAACGAAGAAACAGGTTAGAAGCTTGTTAGGTCTAGTCCAATATTACAGCAGATTCGTACCTAACTTGTCATCTATCACGGCTGTTTTATCATCTTTATTAAAAAAGGACATGCCAGTGAAGGTGACATGGACTAGTGAGTGTAATAAAGTATTCCTTAATATTATTGATATTTTTTCACACCCACCGATTTTGAGACTACCTGATGCTTCCAAAAAGTTTATTCTCCGCACAGATGCGAGTAATTACGGAATTGGCGCATGTTTGCTCCATCCATCCTTGTATGTCTCACGGAAACTGAAACCGCCAGAGGTGAAATACTCCACTGTCGACCGCGAATTGTTGGCAGTTGTATGGGCGATAACAAAGTTGGAGAAATTTCTGCTGGGAGCCCCATTCGTGGTCCAGACAGATCAGAAAGCCGTAGCATCACTACGACGGGCGAATCATAAAAGTCCAAAGCTCACCAGATTCGCTATTCTCCTTCAGCCTTTTGATTTCTCCATCGAGTACATTACAGGATCAGAGAACGTCTTGGCAGATACTCTCTCTAGAAACCCTTCTGATGTCGAGTCATGAACAATAGTAACGTCGCAGAAACTTACCCAAAAGACATAGCACTATCGTTGCTTTTCGACATAGAAAGGAACCATTGCCTACAATACACGTATCTGCTCACTAAAGACATGTTATATATGAAATGAACGAAATCAAGTGACACTATGTTCGTATTTACGCCAGGACTTTGCTTGGTGTCCATTCATGATAAAACTATTTGAAACAATTTCGTGAATCAAGTGAAAATAATTGAAATTCTATCGAACTAATTCAGGATGTGACATGAACTATTGTCAAGAACGTCGATACTTATGAATTGGAACACTTAAACATTTTTTCTAATCGGAATTCACAAGGATCAAGCCTACGGATGGATCATCATATCCAACGATAATTAATTTTAATTAAGTCGTTGAAATAATGGAAATTAAAATTAAATGTGAGATAAATATGAAAAAAAAATGAAATGAAATTTGGAAAAAAATGAAAGAAAAAAAAACAACAAAAACTCACATGATTCTTAGATAATATTATTGGATGTAACTATTATATTATATAGTTAATAATTATGTTGACACATTATATACTACTTTATTATTTAATTGGTTAATTTAGATAGGTATTAACAACTTAACACTAAAATTAATTAATGTCCAACACACATAACTAAGTTAAATTTATACATTATTTTCTTTCTCTACTTTATTTCTCATTTATTTATTTCTCTCTTTAACATCTTCTTTCATTTTTCTTGCATTAGATTTTCAACAACTTTATTCTTATTACACACTCAGTATAATTAATTAGTTTCATTTTATGTTCTAGACAGAACATCGTAGGCCATATGTCGCATTTTTGTTAAATTTTTGATATTATTCATTCATATAGGTTTTTGAAAAAAAAAAAAAATCTATCGAATAGATTTTTTTTCCTCCGGTGGACAGGGAATTGTTACGGTAGTTTAATTGGCATTGTCTGCTAGAGGTTAGCAGCATGCGATTTTAGGGGTTACAACGTTTAATGTAATGTAAAAATATTATTAGCCTATTGAACGCTGTGACGTTTCAGCGTTGGTAGTCACGCACCGTGACCAAGAGACGGGACCCTTTCTTGAATGACCGTCGAACTGAGAAGACGTGTCTTTGTAGTCTTATAGTGTCGGGCATGGAGTGCCACACAGTTATATTGTATTTTATTATGGACATGGGTCAGTCCACTGTTATGATGAAGAAAGATGAATGTTACAGGTTAGTAATTGACTAAGCCTAGTCGAGATGAATTAACAGTCCGTTTTAGTTATATTAGTGCCAGACGCATAATCTCACTGTCGGTCGTTGGGATCACCAACCACGCGTGCATATAGTTATGTCGTTCTGCCTACAGTAATTCAGATTTACGGGACAAAGGACTGATATGCAAAGATAGCTAATTCAACATAGGATTCTAAATTATATATGTGATGTATTCATGATCAACGTACGATGTCTGAAAATGTGTAATAAATCGTTTGGACTCAAAAGGGACTTATCACATTCATTGAGGTTGACTAGTTCCAACAGTTGTGATAGTCACATGATTATACACCCATCTTCGCGTAATACACCATCAAGCACGATACAGAAAATAAAATGAATGAATTGATGCACTGGCCAATGGAAGCGGAAGCTTCCTTCGTTCAATGAAAATCTTCAACGGTCACACATTTAAACAGAGGAGGGTTCGCAACAGTGGTGATATTATATATATATATATATATATATATATATATATATATATATATATATATATATATATATATATATATATATATATATATATATATATATATATATATATATATATATATATATATATATATATATATATATATATATATATATATATATATATATATATATATATATATATATATATATATATATATATATATATATATATATAAGAAGAGAAGAAACAACAACCCAACCTCCCTCGCAACAATTACACTGATTGAAAAGTATGTAACATCCATTACTTTAAAATGAATATTTTTACACAGACATTTACACTGGTTTAAGCTTGAAAACTTACATTAATTTTAAAGTGACTATGTTTATAGGGACATTTACACTGCTTTGATAATGTAAGTATTATACTTAGAATGTTCATCATTTCTCTAATCTTTCCACCCTGCTCCATAGGGAACCTGGAACTACTTTATGCTGTTAGTTTTCTTTACGAAACTATCAAAAAAAAGCAATCACCAGCCCGTGCAGTGGTGGTTCATGAATAATCATTCTATACTCTGAAGTTGCCAGCCCCAAATGACTTTGACATCCAATAGCGATTTTTACACATTAAACTTCACATGGTAATATATATATATATGTAAAGATTTCCTGTGCTTTGTAAGTCTTATTTGGTTCTCCAATAACAGGTCCAGTTAAAAAAAGGAATTATGAATCTAACCTTCACTCTGGCGAGGTCTGATGTTGTCTTGGTGAGCGTGAAATTCACAGTCAAATAAAACTGCGAAATGGTCAGACTATATTCCTATCTTCCCACGCGTTGTTGTTATGAATCTAATCAGAAAGATCCAATCATTTCAAATCACGCAGATAGGGTGTGATATTTCCAAAATAGTCCCACGTGAAATAAGGTGCTTGCCTGCAAAGGTCACGTATTACCATATACGGACATCTGATGCATTGCATGCACTCTCACAGGCAGATCGGTAGACATACATGACAACATGGGTAAGCTGTTATACTTATTACTTTATTAGAAAGTAATGTTGTCATAACAAGTCGGCCCGGAAGCGATTATATCACACTTGTCTGCCCACATGTGTCACACAGACAGTAATCTCGTTATCTGTCGTATGAGTACGCAAAAACTCCTTGTCTGCCCATCTGAGTTACCAAACGAGTCGTCTTGTCAGCGGTTCTATCTAAACACGCCGGCGATTATCTTATCTCAGTTGCTCACCGCAAGCCAGGATGACCGGGTAACAAACAGGTGACATCACAGAGAGGAGTGTCGAACGATTTGATAAATTCAAATATCTATTACTTAGCAGAAAAATAACGACGAAAGAAAGAAAGAAAGAAAGAAAGAAAGAAAGAAAGAAAGAAAGAAAGAAAGAAAGAAAGAAAGAAAGAAAGAAAGAAAGAAAGAAAGAAAGAAAGAAAGAAAGAAAGAAAGAAAGGAAAGTGCGATACTTGAGAGTACATAATAAAAATAAGTACCACAAATGTACCGATACTGCCGGAACGAAACAAAGATCGTGAAGAGTTCGTCCATTTCGTCACAATACTCCAAAAGAAAATACCGTTGGATGTTCGGGGAAAGTCTATGTATAATTTATTTCATGATCCCCAAACTTACTAAATGTCTACGTGCAGCTAACGTCCAGTAGAGAAAAAAAAATTCCTTCACTATTTCAGGACAATTCGGAAACGACGCGCACTGCACAGTGAAAGCTAAATTGAACACCCATTTAAAATGAGCATATCTGTCAATTTTTTCGTTGTACAATTTCTAGAAAGAACACTAAGGCCTCCCAATTGATGCATTAACCACTGACCATAAGTCATGATAAATTTTACCAGTGGGGCACTAATGTGGGTGACAGCCAGGAGAGGGGGGCCGTCGGACACATTTATGATATTACTTACAGTTAAAAGTATACTTGTCCTTGTGTCTCTTTGTTGGGGAGGGTGTGCCAAAGGTAGGATCCGACCCAGGTGTCAAATACTTTGAGTACGCCTCTGAGTTTCACTACAAAGACTTAATGAAGTTGAAATGGACGACATATACCCACAAGAGAACAGAAAAATACTGAGATCTTATGGAATTGCCAGCTGCATTGTTTCCATTATAAAAAGCCTCTATGCTAACTTTACATGCAGTGTTGGGTTGAGCAATCAAACAAGGAAGGAGTACGACAGGGATGCCCCTTATCAACAACTTTATTTTTGACATAGACTGGGTGATGCGCATGACAACAGAGGGCAGTCCAAGAGGATTTAGATGGAAAACTTTTTCTACACTGGAAGATCTGGAATATGCATATGGCCCTGCACTACTCGCACATTCACATTCACATCAACACTTCCAAGAGAAAACAGATAGACTGAATAAGTAAAGCTAGCAGGTGGGTCTGAACATCAGTCTTAAGAAGATAGAGGTCATGACACTCAATGGGGGTAATCCTGAGCTCATAACAATAAGAAACCAGAAGCAGGAACAGACGAACATATTTACGTACCTAGGATGCATAGTAACACCAGACGCCGGAACAAGCAAAGACATCAAGAACAAAATGAATAAAGCGAGAACAGGCGTTGCTAGTATCAACAACATCTGGAAATCTTCCCAGTACAGCACAAACACCAAATTAAGATTACATGAGAACTGTGTATCTTCTGTGCTTCTCTATGGTGCGGAATGCTGGAGAGTAACAGAGAAGGAAATGTCGAAATTGTCATCCTTCCACACAGTCTGCCTAAAGAAAATTCTCCGAATCTTTTGGCCGAATACTATCACTAACCAAGAACTACTTACGCGGAGTAACCAAGAGGACATGCACACCATCATTGCTGGCAAACGCTGGAGTTGGCCACGTCCTCAGAAGAGACCATGATGCCATCACAAGAACAGCTTTGCTATGGAACCACGAAGGAAAGCGAAAGAGAGGCCGACCAAAAACAACTTGGCGGAGAACTGTGGACGCTGAGATGCAAAGAATGAAATAGAGCTGGGGCTCAGTACGAAAGATTGCCGCTGACCGAACAAAGTGGAAACATTTTGTTGCTGCCTTACAAGACGCTACCACACATGATGGCCACTGACTGCTTTGCCAGGATCAAGAATAAAAGAAGAAAAAGAGAACTTGTGCCGTCATCAGGACATACAGCAGAAAAAGCGCAATATAATTATTTTCTGCCTATGTTTTGACGGGTTACTTGATGTCACGGATTGCAAAGCAGGGGAGGTAATCCGTGACAATTGGGAGCTCGTCCGGGATGTACTCAATTTGAACAGCGTACATTTGGAGCACAAGACTCCAACGCATGAGACGTAAATTTAAAGACTTTGACGCAACCAGGAACTTGAGTGGATGGTGGTCACATTGTACCATGAATTTTACCCCATACAAGTAGGCTTGGAACTTCTTGATACCCCAAATGAGTGACAGACACTCCTTCTCCGTAGTGGAGTAATTACGCTCAACTGCGTTTAGCTTCCGACTGGCGTAAGCGACCGGGAAGAGGGTCGTTGGGTCTCTGATTCCTTGTTGTAGCAACCCTAATGTTACTGGCGTCAGTACGCAAAACAAAGGGTTTAGTCAAATCGGGCAATGTAGAATGGGTGTGGAGGTGAGATGTTTTTTCAACGCCGTGAAGGCCTCCTCACACTCCGCAGACCATGCCACCTTTTCGGTGTGTCCGTTCTTCGCCAAGTCCGTGAGGTGGGCGCTAAGGGCATCGACGTTTTTAATGTACCTCTGAAAAACCCACATAGCGCTACGAATGACTTCACTTCTTTCTTAGTAATGGGCCTGGGCGCGTTACGCAACTTTTCCACGTTCTTTTCGGTTGGGAACATACGCCAGTGCGATATGGTATACCCTAAAAATTCCAACTGTTTGAATCCAATCTGACACATAGAGGGTCATGCTGTTAATCCCGTGTCCTTCAGTCGTTGTAACAGAAGTCGTAAAGCGTTCACATGCTCTTCGAACGTTTTTGTCGATATCAAGATATCGTCTATGAAATTATGGACGTCAGGGTGATGCAAAGGGCTAATAACTCTCTCATCATACGAGTTAACACTCCTGGTGCATTACTCAAGCCGAACGGGAGCACATTAAACTCCACTGTGCTAACCGCGAGCAATGGTCGAATCTCTTTTTTAAAACAGGAATTTGATAGTAACTTTTGCTCAAATCTATCTTAGAGAAGAAATGAGCTTTGCTTAGTTTAGCAAATAATAGGTTCTGATCTGGCAAAGGCCTTGCCTGGTACTCCGTTACTGCGTTTAGCTTCAGGTAATCAATACATAGCCTGTGCTCTCCGGATGGCTTCCTGAGGAGTACCAAACTAGAGCTGTATGGAGAGTCCGATTTAACGATGATGCCCGCTTCGAGTAAATGCTCGATTTCTTCCCTCAAAGCTGTTGCTTTAGCGAAGGGGAGAGGATATGGTTTTACTCTGACCGGCGTCGGATCTAACACCTTCATGTCAAATTCGACTAAATGGGTGAGCCCGGACTGGTCGGTAAGCACTCCTCTAAAATCCCTGGTAATTTTCTATCTCTGATAGCTGTGGGCACGTTTTCACGTCCTTATACGTTTCCAGGGGTCGGAGTGGGTATTCCACTTCGGTGTGAATTTCAAAGTCCACTTCCTACGCGAGAGCCAGAGTCATCAAGTGAACAGGTTCCGCCACAGGTCGTTCGATATAGTGTTTAAGGAGGTTTATGTGATAAATTTTCTCCTTTCCTCGGATGGCTATTTTATGGCTGGTCCGGGAAATTTTATCTACGACAGTGAACGGTCCTTGCCATCCTGTGTCGAGTTTGTTGGTGTTGCTGGGCAGAAGCAGCAGCACTTTATCTCCCACACTTTAATATTCAGTCTTTCGCTTTCCGATTGAAGAGGCGAGCATGCTTTTGGCGTGCTTCACGAACGTTTTTTGGCGGCTGTCGCAAAACCGATTTCCAACCTTTCCTTGAGTTCTGTTACATACTGAGAGGCCGTGGTGACAGTTTCATCTGCCTTGGCATCAGCCCACGTTCTCATCAGAGCCTCGTGGTCCTTTGATGGGCCTCCCAAACAGTAGCGTTGCAGGAAACACGCCAGTAGATTGGTGGGGCACCTCTCTGTAGGCAAACAATGCTGCCGACAAGAACAAATCCCAGTCCTCTGGTTTCTCTTGTGCCAGTTTGCGTACTATAGTGATAACAGTGCCGTTGAACCGCTCTACCTGGCCGTTCCCTTAGGGCCTTTAATGATTTGTGTGGATATGCTTCGTACAGAAGACCCTAAAAACCTTCTCCATCAATTTCCCCCTGAATTGGTACCCATTATCAGTCAGTATTTCCTGAGGGAAATCCAGTCTCGTAAAGATCGAGTGTAAGGCCCCTGCGATATGAACAGAATCTATGGAAGAGACAGCGACCGCTTCTCCCCACACTGTCCATGTATCTACCAGAGTCAAGATATACTTGTTTCTCCTCCTAGTTCTTTTGAACGGTCCCACCAAATCTACAGTGACTCTATGTTACACTTACCCCAATTGGGTTATACAATCTCATCGCACAGTTTAGAATGGACGCAAGAAATTTAGGTTATATGCGTTCGAATCACTTATGACGGGTGTTCTGCAAATCACTTGGTCTGGAAATATTTTGATTCCTCTTATGACGGGTGCTCTGCGAATCACTTGGTCTGGAAATATTTTGTCAAAGCTCGGTTGAGATAGAAGCATCATTACCCTTCTATCTACATCTCTGCTAAGAGTAATCTTGTGCGAAGGTAGACGCCTTTAACGACCCACTTTGGAACACTACTGCAAAGCAGGGGAGGCAATCCGTGACACTTGCTCGTATTAAAATAATTATAGCTCAGTGGGTAAACAATTTTATATTAAGATAATCCAGAAACAGATCTTCGTAAAGTTGTTTGTTAGTGCAGTTATGAAGTATCGGGGTAATTTCATATAAGAAACGTTAATGTACTGCGTCGATCTCTCAAAGTTAGTCGTGTTTGTATTGCTGTTTAGGTCTTTATCTAGTTGTTTTCTCTTATTGTATAGGCTGCTGAAGATATTTCACGGATTCGTCCCAAGTCTGTTATTTTCTATTAATATATATATATATATATGATATGAGAGTCCGAGTAGCAGAGCGTTTGCTTCTCAACACTTTAGGACCGGGTTCGAAGCCAATTCTCTCCCAGTCTTCTACTTCATCGTACACTCTCAGGCGTCTACTTGAATATTTTCAAAGAAAGCAATTGTCAGTTTCAGGCTATTGGCATCTCCATAGAGTTTTTTTTCCGAACATGGAACTGGAGATGAACATATGTGCTTACATTATATATCACTTATTCTCTACTGTTGAGCTGGTAATATGCATCATTTTGTGTGTGGCATGGCTCATCTGCTTTCCATTACTTTCTGTATCTGGTTCTAATAAAACCCTTTGCCTCCTCGAAGGTTATGTCTTTATCAGGCTGAGGTAGCTTTCCACCTGCCTTTGTCCATCTGCCAGCCACTTCATTGCTGGTGATGTTACAATGAGATGGGATCCATTGTATCACAGCCCTTTTGAATCGTTGACATAGTTGTGGAGAACTACTCTTAGGGGTTGAAAGCAGATCTGTTTCAGTCTCGCGAGCTGTAACATTGTGTACCTGATTCTCCTCTTGAGGAAGAGAAGGCAAAAGCAGCGGGGAAAGGAACTAGACACTCCAGCTAGCATCACGGAGACTTAATAGAAGTGAAGTCTAACATTTTACTCCCTTGGGTAGTATATGCTCTGAGACTACATTTACCTTTAAATCTAACATACATACCACAAATGGCTTAAGCATACGCCTTAGGCAGCACTTAACCCTGGAGGGAAAATGGTCATTTGAAAATTTTCTTAGTCGTTCTTCTTTAACCCCGGAGTGTAGAGGTTTGGCAGAGGGAGCACCATACTATCCTGTCGGCTGTCTTCCTTATGGCCTGGTTCCAACCTAGTCCTTGGTCCTTTAGGGATTGTCTAATGTAGTCCTCCCATGGAACCCTGGGTCGTCCTGGAGGTGAGTGTCAGTCTTCATTTAGTCAGCCCCTGAGGTGTCTTCACTCATGCATTTTTTGCTCGTCTACACAGAGCCGACCGAAAACTTTCATGCTGGTCAATGAATTTTCAGATGTATTGGTATAAAGAGAGAGCTACCTATTTAGTATTCCTTTGCTCTCATCTATGGTCTAACTTTCCACAGGCAGACGGGAAAACTTTATTCTCTGTTTCTTTACCTTTGTTGGTCGTAGAGAGCTACGCATGAGGATTTAGTTCCACGCGGGGCCCACACACCAGTGCGAACGCTTATCGCAAGCTGCAGGGCTGTATTAGGTACCAGCTTATTATACCTGTACTTTGTGAAGAGGGAGAGTAGTGAGTTGTAATTTGTGAACAGAGGAGCTGGGGGTTAAATTGCACATAACTTATAATGGTTATAATTTGCTGCCATGTAATAATGATTAATATTCTTGCGAGTGTTATATATAAATGTGGGCGTACGTCTATTTTCAGACAATCGCTCGCCAGTCAAAGAGAAATACACCGCTTTAATGACAAAGTTAGTGCGGTAGGGTGGGCGAGATGGTGATGATGATTATATTGTGATATGTGATCACTCTCTTTTCACACTCGCACCGACCCGAACAACAATAAAAACTCTTATTCTGAGGCAGGGGCTGTATTTATTTTTACAACCCATTCAGTGACAAAGCAAACATTAAACAAATAAACTAGCGAACATAACAAAACAAAACTAAACAAAACACCCAGCATGTGCCAGATTGTTACTGTGTCATGTCTTTGTGTTCTTCTGTGTGGGTACACAGGGCGCCTCGTTTCGTTCTCTCTCGTCTGGGCTGATACTTAAAAAAGGGCCGCTGCTGGTTATCGCATTCTTTATATAGGCCCTATGGCGCATCACTCACTTACTGCGCGCTGGGCGTATTAATCTTGGCTACTTAAATATCACACGCGATTATCGCTTTAGGAATAGCGAAAACACAAATAAGACTCACAATTATCAAATATTACACACGACTACCACATATAACACATCACAACTAATTCTCAGGCTTTATTATGGCCTAAACTAATATATCTTCATGAAAACTTTTCACATCCCAGAATGCTTCGCGCACATCGAAAATAATCTGCCTAGAAACAGGTAGGGGGCGGGCGTCTCCTTTTCGGCCCCATCACATTAGGATTGAGCAGCAGCCAAAAAACTTCCTAACCAACACAATCACTCTGTCACGCAGCCACTCAGTCATACGGAGTCTGTTTAACTACAACAGTGCTGGCATACATATTATAGTGAGCCTGCTAAAGCACTCCGCATCGCAGCACAGAAGGGTACTCAGTTGCCTAGCGACTTTACCATTTAGGGTTCAGATCTCATCTGGCTCTAAAAGCCAAGTGCGTTGGGGAATGTGTCGGTGTGGAATAAATTTATCAGTTTTTCTTTGGCTGAGAAGGGCAGTTTTTCTGAATCTGTAATTCTTCTTGAGAAAAACACCGGAAGAATCAGATTTATTTCAGAGAGTCGGGTTATTGTACATCACACAGCGGACGGACTACCTAGTTGGTTTTGACTTGGTTTTGTTAACGTTCTAGGAGGCTTAACCTTTGTTGCCAACTCGACAGGCCGAACCCCAAAACAAGACCCGGTGTATTTGTCCTTCTTGTAAAAGTGTTGTCCTGTTTGTCGTGACCCTGTGTGTACTGCTGGTTCAACATTTTAAGGTAAAACTAATTGTTGTTTCAAAAGTGATGCCCTAATGCTTAGTTTTGTTGTCTCTATTAAGTTTGGAAAATATTGTTATTAATATTGTTTACATTTCATTTCCTGAATATATATATATATATATATATATATATATCTTACTACTACTACTTAGTCGCTCCCCTTCTACCATGAGGTGTAGAGGTTTGGAAGAGAGAGCGCCAGACTATCCTATCGGCTGTCTTCCTCCTGGCCTGGTTCCATTCTAGTCCTCGGTCCTTCAAAGATTGTCTAATGTTGTCCTCACAGCGAACTCTGGGTCGTCCTGGGGGTCTGGATCCCGGGCTCTTTTTTTCCCATGCTAGTCGTGGTAGCCAATCCTCTCCCATTCTGCAGACATGGCCAAACCATCTTAATTGGGACTGTTCTACTTGGGTGTGCAGGGGGTAGGATTTTAGGCCTTGACGTATCGTTTGGTTGCGGACTATGTCTCTTCCCGTTACTTCAACCATCTTCCTAAGATATCTCACCTCTGAGGTTTGGATCTGGCTTTTATGGGTTGTAGTCATTGCCCATGACTCGCATCCATATGTCAAGACTGGGATATAGGTGGAGCGGTATACAGCCATCTTCGCTTTCTTACCAACCTCTCTCTTGCTGAGGAATCCTCGATTTATGGCCTGAAAAAGTCTCCCAGCTGCTGCTTTTCGAGTGGCCAACTCTTCTTTGATGCCTCGCTTTCGGTCTATAATAGCTCCGAGATATTTAAAGCGGTCGACCTGCTCCAGGACCCGCCCTCCCAGCCCAATCTGATGTCCTCTTTCTTCTCGTGATATCACCATGGATATATATATATCACAAACTGTCAACAATCATCACAGACTGTCCGCGGCTATCACAAACAATCCATACTTATCACACACTGTCTGCAGCCATCACAAACTATTCGCAGCTATCACAAAAATTTCTACATCTATCACAAACCATTAACATATATCACAAACTGGTAACAGCTATCAGAAACTGGTAACAATTATCACAAACGGTCTATAGTTATCACAGACTGTCAACAGCTGAAGATCTGACTTCCCACAAGGAGTGCAGCGGATCTTTGGTATTCACTGTATCCTGAAGATTGTTGACTTAGCTCTGATCCAGGCAATACACCTTACCAAAAAAAAAAAAAGTGCATCTCGTTTCGGTGTTTATGTCATTAATTAAGGAATTAATGAAGGAGATCAAAATTAAACAGCTTAAATATTTTGGTCATATAAAAAGACATGACACCTTGCTAAAATCTATAATGGAAGAAAGAGTTGAAGGCAAACGTGCTAGAAGTGTAAAGATAACATCAATAGACGGCTAGGCAAGAGTGTGTTAGAGCGTACAAGTAAGACAAGAGTGTGTTAGAGCGTACAAGTAAGACAAGAGTGTGTTAGAGCGTACAAATAAGACAAGAGTGTGTTAGAGCGTACAAGTTAGACAAGAGTGTGTTAGAGCGTACAAATAAGAAAAGAGTGTGTTAGAGCGTACAAGTAAGACAAGAGTGTGTTAGAGCGTACAAGTAAGACAAGAGTGTGTTAGAGCGTACAAGTAAGAGAAGAGTGTGTTAGAGCGAACAAGTAAGACAAGAGTGTGTTAGAGCGTACAAGTAAGACAAGAGTGTGTTGAGCATACAAGTAAGACAAGAGTGTGTTAGAGCGTACAAGTAAGACAAGAGTGTGTTAGAGCGTACAAGTACAAGAGACAGAAGACTTTGGATATCCAGTGTGTGATAGGGCCGGAAAGACACCCGGCTTACCCCTTCACGGGAAGACACCCCAGCTTCCCCCTTCATTGTGAGTGGCACATTTATCGCCCATATTTTCGATGTGCGCGAAGCATTCAGGGATGTGAAAAGTCTTCAAGATTGATGAAAAGGCCATAATGTCTAAAAATTAGTTTTGGTGCATAGTTGTGTGTTATATTTGATAGTGGTGTTTTTGCTCTAGAAATAGCAGGATCAGGCAGACAGTGACACCGAGCAAACAGCAAACGAACAAATAGTGTAAACACCCAGCAGTGCGGTCTGGCAGCAAGATGGCCACGAGGAGCACACGTGCTACGAGCAGAGGGGAGCACTAGGATGTAGATCCAACACAAGTGGTCGGTGCATCAGTGGTGCAAAGTGAGGGATCAGTAGCAGGTCCACTGCCCCAGCCAGAACACATGCGGTGAATAATGGTGCCCACCCACAAGAAAGTGAGAACTTTTGGAGAACGCACAGGGCCAAATGCGGAGGACTATGCAAGGGAGGTTAGAGCTGCATGGAGGTCCGGCTACATGAGTAAGGAGGACCAAGCCGATGTGATCCTCGACAGTGTAACCCCAGTTGTCCGCAGGGAGCTGCGGACACAAGTAAGAGACAATGACCCGGAGGCAATGCTTCAGGCCATACTCAAGGTGTATGGGGAATCGAGGAACACCCAAGAACTAATGGCGCTATTTTATTCAGCGTACCAAGGGCCAAGGGAATCGGTGCGTGAGTTTGCCCATAGGCTTCATGAGATATTTGAGCAGGCAGCAGGGGCGCAGGAGAAAGCCAATGGTGTCAATGTGGTGAGTTGGGATTATATAAATATTTATAGGGACTTAGTGTACTGACTGAGATCAGCTGTGAAGGTCTCTGTATCTAATAAGGTTGGTGTATTACAGAGGACCTTGCTTGCTACCACATTTCGACCTCAATCAGACTTATTCTTGAATTGTGTGATGACTTCGTTTAATGTCTAGGGTTATGATAGTGATGAAGTGTAAGTTCACAACAACCAACAGACAGATAAACACCTAAGTTAAGATTCACAACAATTTACAACACTATGACAGTCACAAACACCTAACACTTTAAAGATTTACCTTAAGTAAGTCTAGTGTTAAATTTTATATAATGTATTAACTTTTCAATTTATAGATATCCTGATCCTACTACAATGTGAATCAGGAATCACAATCAAATGTAAGCACAATGTTTATGTACAAAAATTTATACAAAAGATCTTTGTCCAGATCTATAATAGTATTGTAATATAAGTGTAGTGTTGTGATGTATTATGATGAGGTAATACTGGCTTTTAATGCAAGGTTGTTGTTTGTCATTACGACTTCATGTGTTTGTTATAGGTGGAAATAATATTAAAGGATTCACAGATTCTGTTTCTTTAAAACTTCTGTCCCTTTTATCTTTTTAATAAAGTTCACTTCAGGGGTATTTGATTCAAGGTTGGGCTTTACGTGCTGATATGCTCTTATCTCATATTGCAGCTGCAGGAAACCTGTATCCTCTGCTCGCTTGCTTCTCAGTTTGATAATAGGATAGGCAATGGCCGCTATCTTGTGCTGGGAGTCTGCTGCCAACTTTCTGGATCACGCAGTACTCAGACCGGACGATGCAATATCACCATCTATACCATGGTCCCTGAAAGTGAAGGTTATGCATCCTTCTTACTAACTAGTATATAATATTATTCCACACAGAAGTACATGACAGTACAAACAAACATAAAGTTCAGCGCTTTAGGCCAACTGTTAGCTTTTCATGTGACAATATACACCAGTATTCCTCTCCCTAATGGTTACAACGCCTCTGCAATTCCAACTGTAATCCCTTCCATACAATAGGATAGGTGTTATGTTACTATATGGCAATCCAATATATATATATGCAGTTATACTCCTCTCTGACAATCTTTTACATGGTGGAGCAATATCTAGGCTTTGCCTCATGTTTGCTACTGAACCGCACATATACCGACATAATTTATCATTTCACATTCAATTTTCATATAAAATACAGATCAAAAATATCTAGCTTACCACACTTCGTAAGGAAAACACACTAAAGATGACTGACACAGTTTGATCTGCGGTATGTCCAAGCTGTTATCTTATATTTAATTTAGAATAACACTGCTTGCTCTCATCTCTCAAATGTGTAACGATATGGCGTCCCTTCTAAGATTTCTTCTGCCGATATCCAGTGTATTGACCAATCGTTTGAATATTTTCAAAAGAGTACCCAGTCATTACAACATTTTTCATTCACTTCTACTCCGTTTCTAGGCATTTTTTTGTTATTCATAGGTCACCCAATCCAATTTCTTTTAACTTCAAAGTTCAGCCAATGGCCTCCCACGTACTATCTTAGACTTTCTGTCACTACTATGTTTCACAAAAATCAGGGATTTCCATCCCAAGCAGATATGACCAAACATGACAGTATCTCTGTTCTCTATATGTTTTATTACCAATATTTAATTATCTAATGGACTTTTTTAGATAATTTATTACATATTCCTAGTCCACTAGCCTTCCTGTACACGAATATATGATTTTCAAGGGGCTAAGTGGTGTAGTTAAGAATACGATCTTTTTTCGATGTTAAGTGTTTAATTCAACTACCACCTGTTCAATCCTTTACGACTGTACTATCAGTATAAAGTCAGGAGCACTACGAAAAAATCAGGTTTCCTAATAAGAATTTAAACCTGTTTTCAAAACTTAACCTCGTATCGTTAGTTTTTTTCATCACTGTTTATTTGAAAAAAATTTAGGCCATGCACACTGCGAGTTGGTTTATTTTTTTGACACACAGCGAGTGGCTTGCGATACTGTGTTACATGGTCCGTCTACCTCTCTCTCTCTCTCTCTCTCTCTCTCTCTCTCTCTTCTTCTGGGCCCGTCTGTCTTTCCACAGCTAACCTTGTGCGCAATTTTGCACTAGTGTTAGTTTTTACAATCAAGGTCGTTCAAAAGATTTTACTACACATTCTATTTTTAGAACTACGGTTATCGCCGTATTGTTAGGCTTAAGCATTTTATTAGGAACGAACGAATTAGGACAAGTAGAAATCTTGTGTTAGCCATTACGGCGTTATACAACTAAGGCGTTATCTATACTGGGAAAGCACTGGTCTTTCTCCATTCTTCTTCCTATCGTATTATTTCGTTCTGCTTTATATTTATGTTCTAATTTATATATGGGTATTAGAATTTTTCACCACAATTCTCCCCACTTAAAACAGACATTATATGTCAGTCCCTAATTCTATATACACATAGATAAATTTCTATCTATGCCTGGTGATTACCTAAAGTCTCATTGCACGGATGGCGGCTTAGAAAATCAGCACCTAGGTTAGTTTTTCCAGAAATGTATTCTATACTGAACTGATATTACTGCAACAGCAAAGACCAGCGTAGTAACCTAGAATTGTCATGCCTGGCTTTCGCTAGAAAAGCCAGGGGTTTGTGATCTGTTTGTAACTTGAATGCCTTCCCATACAGATAAATATTGAATTTCTTAATCGCCCATATCACTGCGAGACATTCTTTTTCACTAGTTGAATAATTTTTTTCAGCTGTATTCAACTTACGACTAGCATATGCCACTGGGGTTAATTCCCCATCCAGTGAATCTGACTTCTGTAACAGGGTGGCACCCAACCCCAGATTACTAGCATCCGTTCTCACAATGAATTATTGACTTAAGTCAGGTAATTTCAAAATAGGTTTGCTTGTGAGCTTTTCCTTCAATTCTTGGTATGCTAATTCACACTGTGCTGTCCAGGTAATTCGATCTGGATTTCCTTTGCGTGTCAAATCAGTTAACGGTGCACATATGGAGTTAAAGTTTTTGATATATTTCTGGTAGAAACCACATAATGAGACAAAGGATCTCACGTCTTTCTTTGTTTGTGGCCTCGGTGCTTTTCTCAGTTTCTCCAAATTCTTGGGGTCAGGGGTCATGTTTCCCTGATGGACTGTGTGTCCCAAGAATTCTAATTCTTTACATCCAACGCAACATTTGGTTGGTCGAGCTGTCGAATTCGCTTCTCTAAGTCGATCAAATAACATGTTCAGAGAGTTAATGTGTTCCTCAAACGTTTCTGTCGCTACGAGGATATCATCCATGAAGTTTGTGATGCATGGATTATTCTGAGATCCAACAATTTTCTCATCATTCTAGAGAAGACACTGGGCGCATTTTTCAATCCAAATGGCAATCTGTTAAATTCATAGTGTCCCTCTGAGGTACTAAAAGCTAGATAAGGTCTAACCTCAGGCTTTTCTGGAATCTGATAGTAGCCTTTGCTCAGATCCACCTTTGAGAAATATTTAGCTTTATTCAGCCTGGCAAACAGCTGATTTGTATCCGGCAATGGATCTACCTGACCCTCTGTGATAGCATTCAGTCTCCTGTAATCTATACAGAGTCTATGTTCTCCAGAGGGCTTTCTCAATAGAACCACACTGGAACTATACTGAGATTCACTGTGTGAAATAATTCCTTCCTTCAACAAATAGTCTATCTCTTCCTTCAAAGCTTTCTCCTTAGCAAAAGGAATCGAATAGGCTTTCATACAGACGGGTGTTGGGTCTATAAGTTTCATATCATATTCCAATAAGTTTCTATGCCCCGGACGGTCCGTTAGCACCTCTGTATGATCATCTAGAACCTGTTGCAGTTTTTCCTTCTGATTTTTCGTTAAATGTGTACTGATTTTCACCTGTGCAGCGGTCTCACAGGGGTGTAATGGATATTCAAATGATGAAAGTGGTTCTTTTTTCATCTCCATTGCAATAGACAAAGTCAGCAAATGTGTCTCTTCCTGATTTTCTCTTTCCAACTATTTCTTCAGGAGATTCGCATGATAGATTTTTTCTTTCCCCTTTTTATCTATCTTATAATTTGTTCTAGACATCTTCTCTAGAACTGTATATGGACCTTGCCATCCAATTTGCAACTTATTCTGGCTACCGGGTAGAGGATGCAGTACCTTCTCTCCCACAGCCAAATCTCTGTCTTTTGCTTTCTGACCTATTTTTCCATGCACCGGTAGGGTCTCTTCCACTAGGAGCACTGTAGTGATGATTTTTCTTCCCAGAATCATCATTCACAAAACGACCGCTACCAACTTTTTTCTTGGGGCTCTCTCCCCACTTAAAATTCCTTGTGAGAGATCTCCTCTCTCTTGTATCTTCCTCCAGTTCACATAAGTCCGATTGAGGGATTTTTGGCCTATTCTGGGGTAAGACATCTCTTTGTACTCGCTGCATCCTGGCCATGGTAAAACATCCA
Organism: Oreohelix idahoensis; assembly: GCA_024509875.1. Taxonomy (NCBI): domain Eukaryota; kingdom Metazoa; phylum Mollusca; class Gastropoda; order Stylommatophora; family Oreohelicidae; genus Oreohelix; species Oreohelix idahoensis. The sequence continues at coordinate 59,041 of JAMPIV010007870.1, read as the reverse complement.
AGTGAAGACTGTCCGTGAAAAGGGAGCTCCCATTCCACTTTGTCTACTTTGTTAAATTTATTTTTCTTTTCAGTGTCAGGCCTAAGTTTGCCCCGTGGCGTGTCTAGGTCCTGATCATTATTCCCACTTGTGGGTGTTCCCTCATGTAATATGCCACATCTTTCTACAAAATTCTCAATGTCAATCATTGCCTTAGGCCAATAATAATTGTGAGCCACCTTTTGAATGATGGTACCTATTTTCTCATGGTCTCCATCTTGTTTCACATGTAAGCTCCTTATTAACTCTGCCCTATACTTTTTAGGAAGTACCAGCTGTCCCTGACCAGTGGATCTAGATCCAGCCTTCCCATAAATCAATTTGTTCTTCATATAGAAGTCTCCTTTTCCTGGAGGTGTATGACAATTTGACAATTTCTTAAAACAAGGCTTGAGGGTCTTATCCCCAGCCTGCGCCTTCCTCATCTCATCTGGAGTGGTATCTATCAGAATATCCTCCTCTTTTCTAGAGGTCGACCTGACCTGAAGGGTGGCCATATACAAAGGTTTCCTTCTACAACGGTCAGTATCATGATTGTCCATCCGACAATTTTTACACCACTTCCTTCCTTGGTTGAAAGATTTTCTTTCATCAAATTTCCTTTCATCGAATTGTGGGGTTTTATTGTTATTATCATATCGTGGCCTATCAAACTGGTGCTTACCTTTATTCTGATCTCTATGATCAAATTTATTAAAGTTTTGTGGTGCCTTAAAATTGTCTACCTGTTTCTTTTTATTACCAGTTACCTCTGCTTGAGCTGCCTGATATCTTTCAGTGACATTTAGTAACTCACCCAGCCTCTCTGCACCTTGTTCCATGAGAAACTTTCTCAGGTCTGGAGCCATGAACTCTCTTAGCTGCTCTATAAGGATCATTTCCTTAAGATCTTGGGTTTTCCCCAAAGCAGTCCATTTCTCCAAGTATGTCTCTAACCGTGCAGAGAACTGGTGATATGTCTCACCTGACAGTAGTTTAGCATTCCTGAACTTTTTTCTATAAAATTCTCCATTCTTTTCATATCTTAACAAAAGAGCCTGCTTTAACATGTCATAATTGTCTTGGTCATCTCTGCTCATCTTGGCAAAAACTTCATAAGCTGTACCACGAAGCCCTTGTGATAACTTTAAGCTCCATCTTTCTCTCTCTAAACCATACGTGGTAGCTAAAAGTTCATATCTATTTAGATAACTTTCTATGTCATCGTCTTTCTCAACAAAATGGTCTAAATGAAAACTCATAGCTGAGGTTGAGGCTGTCTGACTACCAGTAGCATCGGAGGTAAAAGGACTGGCCCCATTTTCAGGAGCATGTCCTTGAATTTCTAACTCTCGTAGTCGTAATTCATGCTCCCTCTGCAATCTCCTATCTTCTGCTTCCCTTTCAGCCCTTTTCTCTTCCCTATCTGCAGCCTGTCTTCTTTCTTCTCTTTCTATAGCTAATCTCTTTTCTTCTCTTTCTGCAGCTAATCTCTTTTCTTCTCTTTCTGCAGCTAATCTCGTTTCTTCTCTTTCTGCATTTTTCTCTTCCAACTGGAGCCTCTTTATTTCCGCCTCACGATCCGCCTCCAATGCCCTAGCCTCTTTGTCAGCCTCAATCTGCAACCTCTTAATTTCCTTGTCAGCCTCAATCTGTAACTCTAATTTCTTAATCTCTCTAGCCTCTTCTAACTTTCTTTCAGTTTCTTTCTCTAATCTTTTTTCTTCCCTGGCAATAAATTTATCACATTCTGAGGTCACATAGTCAATCAAGACTTGACCATCCATGTGCATTTCCCTGGCAGTCTGTACAGCCGCAAATAAAAACTTTGCCAGGTCAGCCATTTTCTAACAGACAAATTTATACAATGTCTAACTAAACCATTTTATCTATAACTAATTATATTAAGGACAACCACAAGCACTGAAAGCTCAACCTTATTTATTTTCCACCCAAGAATACCTTTTTAATTTTTATAATTCCCTGAAGTGAGCTACCCAATATAATTGGTGCTTTGAAAATTTCAAATCCCGGGAGCGAGACCCCCAATATATGTGGTGAGTTGGGATTATATAAATATTTATAGGGACTTAGTGTACTGACTGAGATCAGCTGTGAAGGTCTCTGTATCTAATAAGGTTGGTGTATTACAGAGGACCTTGCTTGCTACCACATTTCGACCTCAATCAGACTTATTCTTGAATTGTGTGATGACTTCATTTAATGTCTAGGGTTATGATAGTGATGAAGTGTAAGTTCACAACAACCAACAGACAGATAAACACCTAAGTTAAGATTCACAACAATTTACAACACTATGACAATCACAAACACCTAACACTTTAAAGATTTACCTTAAGTAAGTCAAGTGTTAAATTTTATATAATGTATTAACTTTTCAATATATAGATATCCTGATCCTACTACAATGTGAATCAGGAATCACAATCAAATGTAAGCACAATGTTTATGTACAAAAATTTATACAAAAGATCTTTGTCCAGATCTATAATAGTATTGTAATATAAGTGTAGTGTTGTGATGTATTATGATGAGGTAATACTGGCTTTTAATGCAAGGTTGTTGTTTGTCATTACGACTTCATGTGTTTGTTATAGGTGGAAATAATATTAAATGATTCACAGATTCTGTTTCTTTAAAACTTCTGTCCCTTTTATCTTTTTAATAAAGTTCACTTCAGGGGTATTTGATTCAAGGTTGGGCTTTACGTGCTGATATGCTCTTATCTCATATTGCAGCTGCAGGAAACCTGTATCCTCTGCTCGCTTGCTTCTCAGTTTGATAATAGGATAGGCAATGGCCGCTATCTTGTGCTGGGAGTCTGTTGCCAACTTTCTGGATCACGCAGTACTCAGACCGGACGATGCAATATCACCATCTATACCACGGTCCCTGAAAGTGAAGGTTATGCATCCTTCTTACTAACTAGTATATAATATTATTCCACACAGAAGTACATGACAGTACAAACAAACATAAAGTTCAGCGCTTTAGGCCAACTGTTAGCTTTTCATGTGACAATATACACCAGTATTCCTCTCCCTAATGGTTACAACGCCTCTGCAATTCCAACTGTAATCCCTTCCATACAATAGGATAGGTGTTATGTTACTATATGGCAATCCAATATATATATATATGCAGTTATACTCCTCTCTGACAATCTTTTACATGGTGGAGCAATATCTAGGCTTTGCCTCATGTTTGCTACTGAACCGCACATATACAGACATAATTTATCATTTCACATTCAATTTTCATATAAAATACAGATCAAAAATATCTAGCTTACCACACTTCGTAAGGAAAACACACTAAAGATGACTGACACAGTTTGATCTGCGGTATGTCCAAGCTGTTATCTTATATTTAATTTAGAATAACACTGCTTGCTCTCATCTCTCAAATGTGTAACGATATGGCGTCCCTTCTAAGATTTCTTCTGCCGATATCCAGTGTATTGACCAATCGTATTGAATATTTTCAAAAGAGTACCCAGTCATTACAACATTTTCATTCACTTCTACTCCGTTTCTAGGCATTTTTTTGTTATTCATAGGTCACCCAATCCAATTTCTTTTAACTTCAAAGTTCAGCCAATGGCCTCCCACGTACTATCTTAGACTTTCTGTCACTACTATGTTTCACAAAAATCAGGGATTTCCATCCCAAGCAGATATGACCAAACATGACAGTATCTCTGTTCTCTATATGTTTTATTACCAATATTTAATTATCTAATGGACTTTTTTTTTAGATAATTTATTACATATTCCTAGTCCACCAGCCTTCCTGTACACGAATATATGATTTTCAAGGGACTAAGTGGTGTAGTTAAGAATACGATCTTTTTTCGATGTTAAGTGTTTAATTCAACTGCCACCTGTTCAATCCTTTACGACTGTACTATCATTATAAAGTCAGGAGCACTACGAAAAAATCAGGTTTCCTAATAAGAATTTAAACCAGTTTTCAAAACTTAACCTCGTATCGTTAGTTTTTTTCATCACTGTTTATTTGAAAAAAATTTAGGCCATGCACACTGCGAGTTGGTTTATTTTTTTTGACACACAGCGAGTGGCTTGCGATACTGTGTTACATGGTCCGTCTACCTCTCTCTCTCTCTCTCTCTCTCTCTCTCTCTCTCTCTCTCTCTTCTTCTTCTTCTTCTTCTGAGCCCGTCTGTCTTTCCACAGCTAACCTTGTGCGCAATTTTGCACTAGTGTTAGTTTTTACAATCAAGGTCGTTCAAAAGATTTTACTACACATTCTATTTTTAGAGCTACGGTTATCGCCGTATTGTTAGGCTTAAGCATTTTATTAGGAACGAACGAATTAGGACAAGTAGAAATCTTGTGTTAGCCATTACGGCGTTATACAACTAAGGCGTTATCTATACTGGGAAAGCACTGGTCTTTCTCCATTCTTCTTCTTATCGTATTATTTCGTTCTGCTTTATATTTATGTTCTAATTTATATATGAGTATTAGAATTTTTCACCACAGTCAAGCTTGATGAAACAGTGCTAAGGGACCAGTTTGTTGCCAGTCTAAGGGACGACTTGACGCGGGGAATGATATAGGACAGGGTCCGGCACGAGCCTGCAGTATCATTTGTGTCCATAAGAGATGATGCTCTGAGATGGACTGGGAGTGGTCAAACAGCAAGAGCTGGGATAGCCACAGTCACCGCATCCGACGAAGAAATGGCACCCAGGTCACATGAAGGAAATGCCGAAGTGGAGCAACTCAGAGCAGAGGTCACACAGCTGAAGCGCCAGATGGCTGAAATGCAAGATAGGCATAGAAGGCCGGCGAGGGCCATCCGATGCTTTCGGTGCAAAAATTTAGGGCACGTCCAGAGGGAATGCCCACAACAGGCACTAAACTAGACCCCTCTGTGGCTGGGAGTCAGGCTGTGGAAGGGGAGCTCTGTGACTCAAATAGAAAGAGTACAGGTAGAGGGGGCAGACAATTACAGGTTGGCACGACGAAGAATGTAAATGGAAGGAAAGGGCCTGTATCTCCGAATAATAGGGAGACTGAGATGTTGGTGCGGCAAGTGGGGGTCATTAACAGGAGGACCATCTCTAGACGCCACAGGGACAGCCGCAGGTAAAGAAGTAGAAAGAAACGTCATTTATGGAATGGCAGCCAGAGAATCAGGTGCTATAACTGCGCTGATTTTGGGAATCATATAGCTGCCAGATGTCCATATGGTCCTCTACCTAGAAGATGTTTCCAATGCAAGTCAGCAAAACATTTAGTGGCGAGCTGTCCGTTTGGTAACTCTGCGGCTAGGGCATCACACAAAGTGGAGCGCAGGCAGAAGGACCGCCACTCAGAAGGAAGGTTAGAGATTCAACCATCACAGGAAATGTCGACCAGCAGCGGACCAAATCCCCAGGAGCTTGAAGAAAGAAACGTGAAGGGAGAGAACCAAGAAGACCGGATCAAGATGGTAGGAGGTCGGCCTGAAGGAGTAGTGCTGATGGAAGGGAAAGAGGTAAATTGTGTGTTTGACACAGGTTCACAGGTGTCTACCATCACAGAGCAATGTTTCAGGGAGATGTTTGGAGGGCTCCCCTTGGATGAGGGTAGATGGGTGCGCCTGACAGCAGCAAATAGTGCCACCATTCCATATATTGGTCACTTAGTGGTGGACATACAAGTTGGGTGCACAGTAGTGAAAAACTGTGGGGTTTATGTTGTCAAGGAAGTACAAGGACCTAGAAACCAGAAGAAAACACCAGGGATTATAGGTACTAATGTCCTTGTGGAAATCCCAAACATACAGAACATACTAAGATGGCACCCTCCAAGGGATCAGGGGATGACGCAGAAATCAGACTCTATAAAAGTATGGGTAGCTGGGAGAAAGCAAACCCACATACCTGCTCGATCGATCAGGGCCATAACAGTCAAATGCAGGAGAGGAGGCCAGTCAGAAAGAACTTTTCTCTTTGAGCCTAATAGAGACTTAGAACACAGAGGGCTGATTATGAGTCATACATTGACTGTTCTTAGAAGTGGGTCCTGTGATATTCAGGCCATAAATTTGGGAGATGAGGACTTGTTTTTAGCTCCCGGGACACAAGTAGGAGTACTGACAGAAGCTGGGGTGGACTACAGCACATATTTCAGAGTTGTAGGGGCTCAAGAGGTAGAAATGTCAGCAAGTCCACCATATACGAATCCAGAGCAAGAGATGTGCCCAATTGACCTGGCCGGGTTTGAGGGCAGTGAGGCTGAAGAGCAGGAAGTGAGAGCGTTATTGAGACGCTATGCCGATCTTTTTGCCACAGATGAGACAGATGTAGGATACACGGACAGAGTAACGCACACCATCCCATTAACAGATGACACCCCAGTTAAACAGCCTTACAGGAGAATACCTCCTGCTTTCTATAGAGAGGTACAGGATCACCTGCAAGGATTGCTTGACAAACAGATAATCAAGGAGAGTTGCAGTCCTTGGGCCTCCCCAATAGTTTTGGTCCGGAAGAAGGATGGTCGGCTTAGACTCTGCATAGACTTCAGGGCACTCAATAGCAAGACGAAGAGGGATGCATACCCTCTACCCCGAGTAGACGAGTACCTGGATGCGCTAGGAGGAGCAAAGATATTCTCATCACTTGATCTGGCAAGTGGTTACTATCAAGTAGCATTGGATGAGAAAGACCAAGAGAAAACCGCCTTCACTACCCCGTTTGGACTGTATGAATACACCAGGATGCCTATGGGTTTAGCCAACTCTGCTAGCACTTTCCAACGATTAATGCAGAGCAGTATTCATGATTTAGTGTTCCAGCTGATACTAGTATACCTTGATGACATTTTAGTGTACTCTGCTGACTTCCCTAACCATTTGAGCCGACTGGAGAAAGTATTCTCTAAGCTACGCCAGCTAGGGCTGAAGTTGAATGGAGGAAAGTGTAAGCTGTTCAGGACAACGATTGAATTCTTGGGACATACTATATCAGCAGACGGAATAGGAGCTATGGAAGACAAGGTGAAGGCTGTTCAAGAGGCCCCTGTACCACGTTCCCAGACTGAGTTACGGTCATTCCTGGGATTGGCCAGTTACTACCGCAGATTTGTGCCGGGCTTTGCAAAGATAGCCAAACCGTTACATGATTTAGTAGCTGCGCTCAATCAAGGCATGCAGACTAAAAGACGAAGTAAGTCACCCATAGGAGAGTTGTGGACAGAAGAGTGTGCTGTAGCCTTTGAGACACTGAAAAAGGCACTGACCTCCACACCGCTACTAGGGTTCCCTAACTTCTCGCTACCATTTATCCTGGAGGTAGATGCATCATTTGAAGGATTGGGAGCAATTCTCTCGCAAGTGCAAGATGGAACAAAGAAAGTCTTGGCATATGCAAGTCGCACACTTCGACCCTCTGAAAGAAACTCAAAAAGCAGTATGAGGCTGGAACTGCTAGGTCTTAAGTGGGCCATGACTGAGAAGTTCAGAGGTTACCTGCTAGGATCACAAGTAGAGGTATTTACAGACAATAGGGGTCTGGCCTTCTGGGAGAAAGCTAAACTGGGAGCTATAGAGCAGAGATGGATGGCCCAGATGGCGATGTTTAACTACACAATCCGACATTGGGCAGCAAGAGCCAATGGAAATGCAGATTATTTGTCCCGTTTTCCTATTGAAACCGCAGGCGAGGAACTGGAGGATGACGCAGATGTTGCAATAAGTGGCATAACAGCTGAGGTTATCGGAGAGTTTACCCAGATACCATATGAGATAGGGTTGATGACAGCAACAAGCCAGAAAGATATCAGTGAAAGGGTACCGGCCGAATCAACCACAGCACCAGCAACCACTCAAGCATTTCCCACCTATTCGCGTGAGGAATTGATAAATCTCCAGGGAGCTGATGATGTGGTAGCGATGGTTAGGAAGATGGTAAAGGATGGCACCAGACCTGCAGGAAAAGATGCTCGAAAGATCCCCTTGGCTGCAAGGAAACTACTTAATCAGAGTAACCGGCTCGAAGTGACAGATGGGTTGTTATACCGGACAGTGAAGGGATCAGATGGATCCAGCATGAAACAACTGGTAATACCTGAGTCCATGAAACCACGGATACTAGACTCTGCTCACAGGGTGGGCCATCAGGGAAGAGAGCGCATGCTGCAGTTGCTGAGAAGTAGGTGCTTCTGGGTAGGCATCACAGCTGATGTTGACGTCTTTTGTCGCAGATGCAACCGATGTAACGTCGCCAAGGCACCTCAACTGAAGTTTCATGGGCCATCGGGAAACTTGATTGCCTCCAGACCACTTGAGGTGGTAGCAATGGATTTCACACTGCTAGAGCGAAATTCCAAAGGGTTTGAGAATGTATTAGTGCTGATAGATGTGTTCAGCAAGTACACCATTGCTATACCAACAAGAGACCAAAGAGCAACAACAGTCACCAAGGCCCTGGTGGAAAAGTGGTCCCAGTATCTCGGAGCTCCTCAGAGGATACACTCTGATCAGGGCCGGAACTTCGAGTCAGCGATAGTCGCAGAGCTGTGCAAGGTATATGGAGTCCACAAGAGCCGCACTACAGCTTACAATCCTAAAGGCAACGGGCAGTGCGAGCGCTTCAACAAGACGTTGCATGATTTGCTGAGACCCGTGACAGCCGACCTGAAGCGAAGGTGGTCTGAGCATCTAGCGGAGGTGGTTATGGTCTACAACTCCACCCCCCATTCTTCGACAGGGTACTCACCATACTACCTCCTCTTCGGCAGAGAACCAAAGCTTCCTCTAGACTTCATGATAGGCACGCGCCCAGATGAAGAGCCGGAGACAACTGATGAGTGGCTGCAAGTTCACCTAGAGAGGTTGCACATAGCACACCAAAAAGCTGCAGAGAGAATGCAGAAAATGGCCGCTGACAGGAGGGAGAGAAGTAATCAGCTTCCAGGTCCCACACCATTGCGAGTGGGTGAAAGAGTGCGGAAAAGAGTGCACTACACTGACAGGACCAAAATACAAGACGTGTGGTCCAACGACGAATTCATTGTATCATCAATTCCAGAAGCAAGCGGTGGTCCTTATGTGATAAGGCCAGCAGGCAACGAAGATCTGAAGATGAGGGTTGCGGCGCACGAACTGAGACGAAGTGAGGACAAAGATGATTCTCCGAATCTGGTAGATGCTACACTAGGCCTACCTGAGGCACCAGCTTCGCCAGATGAGACAGACCCTGGGGAGGACAAGCATGGTCTAATGCCCGAACCAGGCTGGTATGCCCGCCAATTGTGGTAGGGTGGGCGAGATGATGATGATGATTATATTGTGATATTTGATCACTCTCTTTTCACACTCGCAACCGACCCTAATCAACAATAAAACTCTTGATTCTAAAGGCAACTCCGCAAATGCCGGTCCCAAGCCCGGATGAAAAAGGAGGAGGGCGGCCTGCATGGAGGCCGTAAGGAGGCAGCCCCTCCACCATGCAAAGGCACAACAGGCCAATCACCTGTTTGCTTTAAACCAAGATTACTAGCAACACAAGAGAGAAAACTGGACTGATTCTAAAGGCGACGAACTGGAACGGACTACGGACTACGACTTATGGAACTTGGAACACAAGAAGTATAAATGGGAAGGAAGAGGAGCTGGTGGAGGAGATGAGGAAAGCAAAACTAGAAATCCTGGCTATAACGGAAACAAAGAAAAAAGGACAAGGAGTCATGGATCTCGATGGCAACACGCTGCTCTACAGTGGTGTACCCATGTCTGAAAGAGCTAAAGGGGGCGTGGGTTGCATTGTGGCCCAAAATCAAAAAGATAGTATCAAGGGATGGAACTTTGTCTCGGAGCGCATTATGGTTGTTAAACTAAAAGAAGGAGAAACCATAGTCAACCTGGTCGTAGTGTATGGGCCAAATGAGGATGAGAGAGCAGAGGTCAAGGAGGAATTCTTCGAGCTGCTTCAAAGGACAGTGGATGACTGCCTAGATGAAGTTATCATGCTCGGAGATTTTAATGCCAGAGTTGGAAATGACCATGCTAGATGGGGTGGAGTTATCGGAAGATATGGAGAAGATACTCTCAATGACAATGGAAAGCGACTCCTTAGATTCTGCAGTGAGCAGAATCTGATCATTACAAACACAAAGTTCCCCCATAAGCGCATACATGCATACACTAGATGTGAACCAACCAAGAATGAGAAGTCAGTGATCGACTATGCCATTGTTCGGAGAAGCTCATTCAAATATGTCCGAGATGCTAGAGTCTGGAGGGGGCCAGAGATTGGAAGTGATCACTACCTGCTAACAATCAAAAGAACAACTGAAAGAGTTGCTCAGCCTAGTAACTGCCCAACATCACGCAAGAAACCAAGTAAACGAGCAGGAGAAATGAGCATTAGGACCTACAAGCTGAGAGAGCCAGAAATTAAGACCAGATATCAGGGGCTTATTGCTCCAGCGGTGAGCAACACAGATGAACGACCTGATGACTTGGAAACCCTCTGGATTAAATTCAAGGATATCATAAAGACAGCTGCTGCAGAAGCATGCGGTGAAGTCCGACTTGGGAACAAGAGAAAGAGGACACCTTGGTGGACAGAGGAAGTCAAAGAGAAAATAAGAGAGAAGAAAATGGCATGGAAACAATACTTAGGAGCTAAAAACACAACAGGACAAATGGAAAAATATAGAGAATATGTGACACTCAGAACAGAAGCAAAGAACAAAGTGCTAGCAGCAAAACAGAAGTCCTGGGAAGAATTTGGAGAAAAGCTAGAAAAAGATGCACAAGAAAACCAGAAATTGTTCTATAAGACCCTAAAGAACATGAGGAAGGAAAAACAATGCCCTCTCAAATTTATAAAGGACAAGCAAGGCAAATTGCTTACTGCCCCGAAGGAAGTAATGGGAAGATGGAAAGAATATTTCTCAGAACTCCTGGATGGTGAGCATGGTGAAGCATCAGAAATGATAAACACTAGCACAGAAGAGAAAACCAATGATGGTGAAGATGACATAAAGATGGAAGAACTGAAGGCAGCACTGGAGAAAATCAAGATGGGCAAAGCAGCAGGGCATGATGGTATAACACCCGAAATGGTTAAGTTCATGGGAGCATCAGGCGACCTATTACTCTTAAGGGTTTTACAGGCAGCGTGGTACAACAAGACCATACCAAAGGATTGGGAGATTGCCATCATAACACCAATTTTCAAAAAGGGTGACAATCGACAGTGTGGAAACCATAGAGGCATATCCCTTCTCAGTGTCCCTGGTAAAATCTACTCTAGAATCCTAGAGCAGAGACTCCGACGCCTAGCTGAGCCACAATTGGATGAGGTCCAGTGCGGATTCCGAGCAAACCGAAGTACTCAAGACCTAATCTTCACACTCAGACAGCTGAGTGAAAAGGCCCTTGAGTATAAGAGTGAGATGCATCTTTGTTTCATAGATCTGGAAAAGGCGTTTGACAGGGTCCCCTGGAGCAAACTTTGGGATTGTTTGGCAAGGAAGAATATTCCAGCACCTCTGATTCATGCTATACAGAGCTTCTACAAGTCTTGCAGAAATTATGTGAGGACAGCAAACCATAAGTCGGAAGAGTTCAGGACCACCACTGGTGTAAGACAAGGTGATATCCTATCACCTTACCTCTTCATACTCCTTATGGACGATGTCATCAAGGCATGTAAGGAGAGAACAAGAAAGTATTCAGTGGGGTACTGGAAGATGAGACAGGTCTATATTTCGGAGCTGGCATTTGCTGATGATGTTGCCCTGATTGCTAAATCAGAGGCACATCTCCAATCCAACCTGCAAGTCTGGAAGGAAGAGCTGGAGAAGAGAGGGATGGTCATAAGCAGCTCTAAAACAAAATCCATGGTGATATCACGAGAAGAAAGAAAACATCAGATTAAGCTGGGAGAACAAGTCCTGGAGCAGGTCGACCAATTTAAATACCTCATAGCTATTATAGACCGAAAAGGAGGCATCAAAGAAGAGTTGGCCACTCGAAAAGCAGCAGCTCGGAGACTTTTTCAGGCCATAAATCGAGGATTCCTCAGCAAGAAAGAGGTTGGTAAGAAAACGAAGATGGCTGTATACCGCTCCACCTATGCCCCAGTCTTGACATACGGATGCGAGTCATGGGCAATGACTACAACCCATAAAAGCCAGATCCAAACCTCAGAAATGAGGTATCTGAGGAAGGTGGTTGAAGTAACAAGAAGAGACATGGTACGCAACCAGACGATACGTCAAGGCCTTAAATCCTACCCCCTGCAGACCCAAGTAGAACAGTCCCAATTAAGATGGTTTGGCCATGTCGGCAGAATGGGAGAAGATCGGATACCACGACAAGCATGGGAAACAAAGAGCCAAGGATCCAGACCCCGAGGACGACCCAGAGTCCGCTGGGAGGACAACATTAGACAATCTTTGAAGGATCGATGACTAGAATGGAACCAGGCCAGGAGAAAGACAGCCGATAGGATAGTCTGGCGCTCTCTCTTCCAAACCTCTACACCTCACGGTAGAAGGGGAACGACTAAGTAAGTAAGATTCTAAAGGCAGGGGCTGTATTTATTTTTACAACCCATTCAGTGATTAAGAAACAAACAAAGTAACGAATAGTTAAAATCATAGTTAAATAATGATACTCTCACCTGCCAAACAGTCCTTCCACGTGTACTACCTGACACCCTCAACTATCACACACGCACACACTCATGCGTGTCGTCCAGTGCGACTAGTATGGTGTTGTGCATGAGGCTGGCAATCTCACCATGTAACACAGATTGCTACCGAAACCACTACTGCAAGAGCACACACTCAGCTATCACACACACACACACTCATGCATGTCGTCCAATGAGACTAGTATGGTGTTGTGCATGAGGCTGGCAACCTCACCGTGTAACACAGATTGCTACCGAAACCACTACTGCAAGAGCACACACTCAGCTATCACACACACACACACTCATGCATGTCGTCCAATGAGACTAGTATGGTGTTGTGCATGAGGCTGGCAATCTCACCATGTAACACAGATTGCTACCGAAACCACTACTGCACGAGCATATGAATACTTCATGCGGAGACTAAACACACTGGTGGCCCCATGCTCCCTCAGGAGCGGAGAAGAAGAGAAATATATATCTCCAAGTGAGCCCACGTGCTCTCACAAACCATTCTTCACATAACAATAATTAAATAATCATAAAATATGTATAACATAGAATTAAACAATATGTACCACCAATACTCTCCTTAATGGGCATAAACCACCACCTCGCATCTGATCCATCTCAATATTCATTACTGCATTCTGAACATGTCGTAAGTGACGACTGGTGCGCCTGGCAACAAACGTGTCATATATGACCCCTGATGAGACTGAGAACTCATCACATGAAACACATCGTTACCGTCACCGAAACAACCACAGCAAGAGCATCAAAATGCTTATTGTGGGCCTGTAATGGACACCAGCTGCATTGGTGTTTCCATGCTCCGCCGGGAGCAACCAGAGAAACACATGTCTCAAAAAAGGAGTGGCCTCGCGCTCTCCAGAAATCTAAATGACTATTCTCACTTCAAAGTAACCCACTAAAGATATACAGTAGAATAATCAACAATCGTGACATACACTTAATTACTCTTACAATAAGGAATAAAATATAACTACTCTTGACTTAAACTAAAGTCATCACCACGTGGCCGCCATCTTGATATTTTCTAAATTCACGTGAAATAGCTTCATACCATATTTGCCTTTCTGATAAATAAAATAATCGCTCTTAAACTTTCACATCTATCTATCTATTTAGACTTAAATTCACGTGAAATAGCTTCATACCATATTTGCCTTTCTGATAAATAAAATAATCGCTCTTAAACTTTTACAACTATTTAGACCTAATTCAGTAAACATTAAAACAGACTCGTGCTGAATATAATTTCAGACTTATAGAACACGAATGCTAATTTAAATTAACTCACGTGTCATGTCTTTGTGTTCTTCTGTGTGGGTACACAGGGCGCCTCGTTTCGTTCTCTCTTGTCTGGACTGATACTTAAGAAGGGCCGCTGCTGGTTCGCTATTTCTTTTATAAGCCCAGGTCGAATCACTCAACTTACTGCGCGCTAGGCGTATTAATTTAGCCGCATAAACAACACTCGCGATTATTGCTTTAGAAGGCCCAAAAACAGAAATATACACAACTATTTCTAGAGCAAAAACACCACTATCAAATATAACACACAACTATGCACCAAAACTAATTTTTAGGCGTTATTATGGCCTTTTCATCAATCTTGAAGACTTTTCACATCCCAGAATGCTTCGCGCACATCGAAAATATGGGCGATAAATGTGCCACTCACAATGAAGGGGGAAGCTGGGGTGTCTTCCCGTGAAGGGGTAAGCCGGGTGTCTTTTCGGCCCTATGGGAAGCTGGGGTGTCTTCCCGTGAAGGGGTAAGCCGGGTGTCTTTCCGGCCCTATCACAAGTGCATCCAACCTTCGATGATGAGATGGCAGGTTATGATGACAATGATGGACAAACAAACAAACAAACAAAACAAAATTAGACTCAGTAAAGTAACTGGGTAATTTGCCGCACGTATATGCTACCCAGTACGCTGCTTATGTTGAAATCTCATTACGTGTTAGCGCTAGATATCACGTAGAATACCACCAGACTACAGTGTATTCTATTCTTGGGAAAGCGCCCTAATAAAACCGACTGCCTTTTTGACCAAACATGTTATTTCCATCAAATTACTGCCCTTGTCTAACTGTGAACAAGCATGATATTTCCATCAAATTACTGCCCTTGTCTAACTGTGAACAAGTATGATATTTCCATCAAATGACTGCCCTTACCTTACTGTAAACGAGCATGGTACTTCCATAAAATTACTACCCTTCCGTTACTGTAAACAAGCCATGGTTATTACCATCAAAATTACTGCCATTGCCTTGCTATAAACGAGCATGTTATTTGCACATAGTATTCACACACACACACAAAACTACAAAAAAAAACAAAAAACAAAGACTTACTTAAATGATTTCTTGTTTGGTGATAAAATGAACAGAAAGAAATTAAACTGTTTTAATTTATTATTTTGTTTTCTAATTTTGTTATTTTGTTTTATAAAAGCCAGCTCCAAACCTCAGAAATGAGGTATCTGAGAAAGCTGGTTGAAGTTACTAGAGGAGACATGATCCGCAACAAGACGATACGTCATGGCCTAAAAACCTAGCCCCTGCAGACCCAAGTAGAACAGTCTCAAATACGATGGTTTGGTCATGTCTGCAGAATGGGAGGCGATCAGTGTCGTGGGGTAAATAAAAAACCAAGGCAAAGGCATCCAGATTGGACTGCCAATTTAGTGCAGTGCAGAAGTGGTAGGGCAGACTGGCTCTATAGATTTTAGCAACGTGTCATGTCTTTTTATATGACCAAAATATTTACGCTGTTTAATTTTGATCTCCTTCATGGCAGCAATAGAGACCGCAGTCAGCGACTCATAGCTTGACTGCCTGCGTCAGGACCAGCGAACCAGAGCTGGTCAAGACCGTGCTCCACCTCCACGTGGTGGTCCTGGAAACAGTCTGCAGCAGTGCAGGCTGGCTGAGCGAGCACGGATCGCAATGGGAAGGCAAACCCGGTCCTAAAAAATGCCGTGCAGAAGTCGGATGTGTCGACCGAAAGGTGCAGATATCACAGCTACGTTGTAAACAGACACAACGCAACCACCGTCCTTTTCAGGGCGAACGAGGAAGAAGGAAGAAGAAGAAGAAGATCTCCTTCATTAATTCCGAATCCACTGGCTTCCTACCTCGGTGATCCATGGTTTGATCCCCAGGTGAGGTGGGATGTGTTAGACCGCAAACGGCTCCTGGGTCGGCCTAGCCTCATGAATTGGGTACCACAGCAACTCTGGGAAGGTTTTAGTCAGCCGAAATGATGCTGACCACATCACCCCTAGTGTGCCGATGGTCAAGAAAATATGGGCCTAACACTACATTACCAATATGCTTCAACTGGCGTGTAACGGGATCCTTTCCTTCCTTTCCTGTCATTAATTCCTAGGTTGTCTAGAACTCTTAATTTGTTTTCTTTTTGCATGAGATGAGCCCTATTCTTCCTTAATTCCTCATCTCAAAGACCTTTCTTTCAGCAAGCATGTTCAAAGGATAAAATCCAATGAAAAAGCACTCCATCACTCTGTTCCCTTCACTTATTTTACATTCTACCATCGTTATGGTTTTGCAACATCAGTAGTACTTAAACCCAACATCCGCGGCCTGGAGTCGACGGTGAGACACGACGGTCGAATCGATATATTGACCATTGACCTGTCACAACCACAAGGAATATTTTCTATATGCTTGGCTTGCTTCTTGCTTCATACAAACCCTGAGGCTGTTCCACAGAGCCCACGTAGTTAATAGTTCTAAACAGAAGCTGGAGTCAGAATGTTCATTAAAGAGTTTAAATAGACGAACCAAACACTGTTATTTTCTTCAGTATGAATAGTCTTCTGTCGTTCCCGTTTTCATTTCTGTTATTATTTACTTTTATCTTCAGTTCAGTTACATTCTATAATTATCCTCGATCAAACGGCTTTCTGTCATTCTTCGAATCGTCGTCAGTTTTTTTCTTCTTATCTTTTTTTCTTCCTTGTCTATTAAATTGATCTTTTTAAGTTCCTCAATTTTTTTGTAGCTTCATGTCTCGTCTTTAACATCATCACCATTGTCATCATCGTCACCATCATCATCGCCATCATTATGATCCTCACCACCATCATCATCATCATTATCATCATCATCATCATCATCATCACTATCATTACCATCATTATCATCATCACCATCACCATCATTATCATCATCACCATTATTATCACCATCATTATCATTTATTATCATCAGCACCATCATGACCATCATCGTTATCCTGATCACCATCATCGTCGCCATCATTATCATCATAACGATCATTATCATATTCACCATCATCATCACCATGATTATCATCATCATTTCGCGGTCGCTTCTTATAGACCATGGAGTAACCACTGCAGACGGCCACTTTAAGGAAGCCTACGTCAAAGCATATGTTCTTGCAGCGGTGGTATTTGTAGTTATTCGTTTTACAAGATGAGGTTGCAAATTCCACGCACATCTTGACAATGACCGCCTCTTGCGATATGCTTTAGGTGGCAGTATTACGTCTTTATCCCACCTAACCCACCTCCACTCCCAACCACTCGAACTACACGGAGCTTCGTCTACATTTTATTTTTATGTATTTATTGTCTGCTTAGCCCCTGGATAATCCCCTGGGGGTTATGGCAAAGGAAGAATATGACTACTGTACCCTCAGGCAGGTCGTACAAGGCAACTAATATGGTGCTGTTCATGAGGCTGGCAAACTCATCATATAAAACAAATTGCCATAAAACCATTTATAACACATAAGGAAGGAAACCACGAGGCCTGTAAACAGTAAATTAATATGAAACAAATATAAAGGTATGTTATCAGGCACTCGCAGGAAATAAAGAAGTAGAACACTAGACAACATCCTGGGTAAGCCACTCATGTCTGTTGTTTTTCTGTTGTCTAGTGTTCTACTTCTTTATTTCCTACGAGTGCCTTATAACATACCTTTATATTTGTTTCCTATTAATTTGCCATATAACCACCGTCGCAAGAGCACGTGACTGCTTGGTGCAGTTTTCATGCAAGAGTTACCAGCTGCTTCACGCACCGAGCGCAAGGGACCAAAAAATGATGATGATTATCAGTATAAATCTTTGTTAAAAAAAACTACGGTGTTAGTTTATATATAATAAATAAGTAAATAAATAAATAAAGGTAATTAACAGGTACTCGTTGGACATAAAGGGTGGCACTAAACAAATAAAAAGAAAATATGAGTGACAGGCTTACCGGGGTTCGGATTCCCGGTAAGCCTATACCTCAAATTGTCTTTTCTGTTGTCTAGTGCGACCCTTTATGTCCAACGAGTACCTGTTAATTACCTTTATTTATTTATTTACTTATTTATTTACTATCTACAGGACTCAGGTTTTCTTCATTATTAGTTTATATATACAGAGTTAGATTATATTAGAATGCAACAGCTTTATCTCCATATAACTGCCCAAGCTCACGTCCTGGAGAGGACACTCCAGCTTCACCCAAAAGGTGTCGGCACAACACGAGAAGTACGCTGGTTAGGCCATGTCCGCCGCATGGAAGATGGTCCCATCCCGAAAGATGTCTTCTACAGACAACTGGCAGATGGCAAAAGAACAGTTGGGCGATCGCAGCTGAGGTTCAAAGATGTGTGCAAGAGAGACATGAGGGCACTGGACATAAATCTAGTAATATGGGAGGATAAAGCTACGGCGGCACCTCAGATTTGGCGAAAAGAAGACCTCATAGTAAGTAGAAGAGAGGAGAAAACGTCGAAAGAAACACCAGGAAAATAAACAGCTGAGGACTGTCACCTCAGGGGCGCATTCCCATAGTCAGTTACAACTGAAGGGGCTATTATTATTATTATTATTATTATTATTATTATTAGACTAGACTGGCAGTATTCATTGCTTTGGACATTTGACAGAGCCAGGTTACAATGATTCAGTGACGAAAAGTGTTTCTCTTGTCGCATTTGTTTGTCTGTTTTAGTTTCTATAGTTTGCTGTTTCCTTGACATAAACACCGAAACGAGATGCACTTTTTTTTTTTGTAAGGTGTATTGCCTGGATCAGAGCTAAGTCAACAGTCTTTAGGATACAGTTGTCGTATATTTTCTATAGGGTAATTAAGATCAATTTTGGCCCAGCCTGAATAGGACTAGAACAGGTGATAGCTCAGTGAGAGATCAGGTAAAGAAATAGATTTTTCACAAGTGAAATGGTGAAAGGTAAAAATCTGTCCCTGGATTTGAGAGATAATCAATCCAGCCTATAGATTACGACTGAGATTTGTAGATCAGACAGTTTCCCTATATATATATATATATATATATATATATATATATATATATATATATATATATATATATATATATATATAGAGAGAGAGATAGAGAGAGAGAGAGAGAGAGAGAGAGAGAGAGAGAGAGAGAGAGAGAGAGAGAGAGAGGTCATGACACTAAATGTGGGCAATCCTGAGCCAATAACAGTAAGGAACCAGAAGTTAGAACAGACAGACACATTTACTTACCTAGGAAGCATAGTAACACCTGACGGCGGAACAAGTAAGGACATTAACAACAGAATGAATAAAGCGAGAACAGCCTTTGCCTTTCTCAACAACATTTGGAAGTCTTCCCAGTATAGCACAAACACCAAATTAAGACTGTATGAGAGCTGTGTACTTTCTGTGCTTCTCTATGGTGCGGAATGTTGGAGAGTAACAGAGAAGGAAATGTCGAAACTCTCTTCCTTCCACACAACCTGCCTAAGGAAAATTCTCCGATTCTTTTGGCCAAACACCATCAGCAACCAAGAACTACTTATTCGGAGTAACCAGGAGGACATGCACACCATCATAGCTGGCAGACGCTGGAGTTGGGTTGGCCATGTCCTCAGAAGGGACCCTGATACCATCACACGAACAGCTATGCTATGGACCCCCGAGGGAAAGCGAAAGAGAGGCCTACCAAAAACAACTTGGCGGAGAACTGTGGAAGCTGAGATGCAAAGAATGAACCACAGTTGGGGCACTGTACGAAGGATGGCCGCCGACCGAGCAAAGTGGAATCAATTTGTTGCTGCCCTACAAGACGCCACTAGGCGTGATGGCCGCTGACTGCTTTGACGGTTGGCGGTTATGGATCAAAGAAGAAGATATATATATATATATATATATATATATATATATATATATATATATATATATATATATATATATATATTCAACCACTCACATCTATACACACACAGATACGTGACGACAATTAGACGCACAGACGTGAAAACTAAATCTATGGAATTGGGATCTTTTGTGACAAGCTGACCGACACACGTAAATAAAGTTTATGTAAATTTTCTTTATCATACAGAAACTACAACATTAGTGGACTGCAAATAGTAGTAGGATTTCGGTGCCTTGCCTTCAAGGAAGTACCTAGGTTTTATTTTTATATTTATTTAAGTTCTTATGTGTCCTATCTAGCCTTCACTTTCTTTCCTTTCCCTGACGAAGGCCTTGTGGTCGTAACGTAGACTATTTTCTTTGTCTTTTGTCCTCGTAAGACGAATGACCTTTTTTCGATTTGTTTTCACACCCATCCAGAAACTACAACACAACATCTTTGAATATCAAAATCAAATACAATAAACATAGGTTAATGAATTAATTAAAGCGTTAGACTCATAGGTTTAATCCTCCCTCCCTCTGTTGAGACAAAAGAATCCCGTAAGAAGAAAGTTATTAACCCTCAAAGCGTCAACGATTTGTACACTATGGTCTAGGATTTCCCTCTACAGTTAAGAACAGAGTTGATACATTAATCTATTCTAAGAGGAAACAGCATTAGCAAAACTTGCATAAAGAAATACAAAGTGGGTGTATGGGTTATACAATAAAAGAGTCACTCATTCCTGCTTTCATTCTATTCATACAGCAGTGGCCACTGACATTCGTTCTTACCTACAAACTTGATTTTCACCTTCTGGAACAATCTTTAGGACATACACATGCACAGCAGATCCCGTGTTCTTTAGGCAAAGATTAACCCCAGCTCTACAGAGACCGATTAATTCCAATTCTCCGGGGAGCGTTAACTTCACTGTTTATATTATAGGATTACTGTTTATGTCACTGGAAATCAGTTCAGGTAAGAGATGCCACAGGGCTCACAGTGTCAGAATCTTGAGGTTTTCCAGTACTTTAGGAAATGTCAGGTCGGTAACTTCACTCAGTATAAACAATTTATTGTCACACCACTATTGGTCAAACGTCGGAAATGTTAATGTTTGTAATTTTTCGCCACAGGGGCTGAATGTAAATGAGATTTTTTGGAAAGAAATATAATCTGAGATACCATCTATTCAAAAAGCTAAAGATAGGAACTACCGATCAGTGTAACTGTGGCACTGATAAAATGACTGCTGAACATCTGCTTCAAAGTTGCCCCTTATATGTGGTACAGAGAAAGTGCATATGGCCGACGCCAGCTCCTTTCGTGGAAAAGCTTTACGGGGATTCAAATAGCCTCAAACTGACTACTGCTTTCTTTGAGAACATTCAAGTGGACGTCTGAGAGTGTACGAAGAAGAAGAAGATACACACTGAAAAACCGCAGGTAGATTTTGGGCTTGACCCAATACTCCAAACAGAACTATTAAGACTATTTTCCAACAAAAACTAAGAAACTCTACTCAAACGAGTGATTCTAGAATTGCCGCTAGAAGTCTTCTAAAGCTGTAGCAGTACTGGATAAATCTGAGTTAGAAAGATGAGGTATATATATTAGAGATGAAAGGAGATAGTTAATTATTCACCTAACCAGACTCTACCAGATGTTCTCACCTACGGAATATTCTACGTTCAGTTTTCGGCTTATACGTAATTCAAAGCCGAAAACCCAGGATCTTCGTTCTCGCTTATATCAGACATCGGCAGTACGCTAATCAGTGTGAGTTTCCTTCGTCTCTCTGCTCGTGTTCAAGCGAGCAATGTCTTAGATCTTTCGATTCGCCGTGTTTAATTACTTATCAAACGAACGGATTCAGGGAAAGGTAATAAATATTTCTCACTTTGGTTCCCAATTCTACTCAACTTTATTCCAATCAGATCGCTGTCTGATTTCTACAACGATTTGATCTCTGGCGCTGGTGTTAAAATTACAGCTCACGTTAGCTAATAGGTCTCTGGTAGACTCTCATCAAAGAAATTAGCGAACCGCAATACAATGCGTGCTAAATGAGAAAAGAGGGACAGATTTCTGAGTAATAGGAGGTTTTATGTTAACCCAACAGGCGTAGGCGAAGCTAGGTAAAAGAAAAAATGAAGAAAAAGAAAATAGATTTATGAAATCAGTTATCATAATCTGCTACAACAGTGAATACCAAAGATCCGATGCACCCTTGCGGGAAGTCAGATCTTCAGCTGTTGACAGTCTGTGATAACTATAGACCGTTTGTGATAGCTGTTACCAGTTTCTGATAGCTGTTACCAGTTTGTGATATATGATGGCACCTAAGGAGGGCTGTGCTCTGGGCTATCAAACTTACTGTGTAAAATAAATTGCTCTAGAATTAACTACTCAGATAGCACCTGAAATTGTGTGCAGGATAAGAAAGCGTAGCTGATGTCTATCTATCTATCTATCTATCTATCTATCTATCTATCTATCTATCTATCTATCTATCTATCTATCTATCTATCTATCTATCTATCTATGTTGTCTGTCTGTCTACATATCTATCTGTCCGTCGATTAATCTATCTATCTATCTATCTGTCCGTGGATTAATCTATCTATCTATCTATCTATCTATCTATCTATCTATCTATCTATCTATCTATCTATCTATCTATCTGTCCGTCGATTAATCTATCTATCTATCTATCTATCTATCTATCTTGTCCGTCTATCTATCTATCTATCTATCTATCTATCTATCTATCTATCTATCTATCTATCTATCTATCTATCTATCTAGTCTGTCTGTCTATCTATCTATCTGTCCGTCGATCTATCTATCTATCTGTCCGTCGATCTATCTATCTATCTATCTAACGTTCTTTCTATCTATCTATCTATCTATCTATCTATCTATCTATCTATCTATCTGCCTGTCTGCCGGTCTGTCTATCTATTTATCTATCTTTCTATCTATCTGCCTGCCTTTCTAGCTGTCTATCTCTCAGCCTTCTATTCAGTACATTTTCTATCCTGTAAATATATTCGAGATAACTGAGGAAAAAAGTATCCTGTCTGCTTGGGACCTTTGAGAATTAACCCAGTCATTGCAGGAGATGTGAAACAGAAAGCTATTAGACGATATATTATCAGAGCTTTTTATCTTTCCTTTCGTTTAAAAATACATATTATTGCCGTCCAAGGCCAGGCTTTACCACACACAAAGATTCCTGCTATCCAAATCTCCGTTTGCCTTTAATGTCTCGTCTATTTATTTACCCCCCTTTCATCAGCTATTCATTGTTAAGTTTTGCTGACTCTGGCGCTCGTCCTTTTCTAAAGTAAAAGTTGAGAAGGAATGAATGTAATTGTGATTTCACTGAATACATGACTATTAATGTAACCAGGAGAGACAGAATGAGAGATGATGACATCAGAAAAGTTGTAAGAATTAAATCCTGCATCCAATATATAGAGAGACAGAAAATTACGTGGTTTGGCACTCGCATGAGAATAACAAGGTAAAGGATCCCGTTACACGCCCATTGAGGCATATTGGGAATATGGTGTTAGGCTCATATTTTCTTGACCATCGGCACACTAGTGGTGAATTGGTCAGCATTACTTCCTAGAGTTGCTTGCTCTGGTACCCAATTCATGAGGCTGGGAGCCGTTTGAGGTCTAAAAAATCCCAACTCAACTGAGGATCGAACCACCGAGCTAGAAAGCCAGTGCTCTAACCACTGCGCTGCTGCTGCTCCTATCTCATGAGAATAAAGCCCGATAAATGACCATTACGCGCCTACAACAATAGAAGATTAGGTTTCAGGGCACGAGGAAGATCAAGAGGCCAGACCAATCACAGACATCCTACAACAACACGGGCTAGACCAATCACAGACATCCTACAACAACACGGGCTAGACAAATCACAGACATCCTACAACAACACGGGCTAGACCAGGGGTTCTCAGTCTTTTTTTTTCGCTCATGGCCCCCTTAAGAGCCCCATTTATCTTTGTGCCCCCCCCCCCCCCCCCTTATAATCGCTGTTAGCTGGAAACACGGTACTTTACCGCCTTACTGTGGTCCCCAAGAAATATGGCCTCGCTCGTTGAGGGGCCATATGGCCCACTTTGAGAACCACTGGGCTAGACAACGCGACAGACTTGGCCCTAGAGCACACACTCCAGCTTCCCACCACGCATCACGGCACTTCTTCTTCTTCTTCGTTGATCCTTAGCCATGGACCGTCAAAGCAGTCAGTGGCCATCACGCCTAGTGGCGTCTTGTAGGGCAACAACAAAATGATTCCACTTTGCTCGGTCGGTAGCCATCCTTCGTACGGTGCCCCAACTCTGGTTCATTCTTTGCATCTCAGCCTCCACAGTCCTCCGCCAGGTTGTTTTTGGTCGGCCTCTCTTTCGTTTTCCTTCAGGGGTCCAAAGCATAGCTGTTCTTGTGATGGCATCGGGGTCTCTTCTGAGGACATGACCAACCCAGCTCCAGCGTCTGCCAGCTATGATGGTGTGCATGTCCTCTTGCTTGCTCCAAGCACTAGTGGGAGGAAAACGTCAAAGAAGTAAGTACTCGTACTACCATTTCAAATGTCCAGTTATGTTAATACGTCTTCTTTGACGTTTAGTTCCCTGGGGAGCATATGATTCACTCAAACACTTTACTTAAAGGATTGTGTCTTTGGTAATTTATTTACGTTCTTTCTGTGCCTGTGTGAGGTGTACTTTCCATCTCATGTCTACAGAAGAACATTATTTTAGCAACTTCATAATTTAAATCTGATTACCATACAAAGAAAAGTTGTACGGGCATGTGATTGCTTGATGCAGACTTCCTGCAAAAGGCGGGCAGCTGCGATGATAGCTCTATTCCCCGTAAGGACCGCAAAAGAAAATGATTATAAATGTTATATATAGTTGTAGAAGTAAATGAACATTAATGACATATAAAACTGGGACAAAGCGAAACACCAGCTTAGTCCTAATGTGTTGGACACGAAAACTGGCCTCCCGTTACAAGCCAGGGTTGCAAGACTACAATTTTGAGAAAAAGCCAAACACCGCCGAAAAAAAAAAACCAGAAACAAAACCGAACAAAAATTTTAAGTACATGTTTCCTACTCACTTCACAAAAACTGTCCACATCCAGGTCAGCACTGGCTTCCCCGCTGGAACCTGCGTCACATACTTTGTCAGATGTAAAGTCTTTAAAACACTCTTTTTGAGGATGTGTGGTAAAGTGGGATGTTATAAATATTTATAGGGGACTTAGTGTACTGACTGAGATCAGCTGTGAAGGTATCTGTATCTAATAGGTGTAGTGTTTTACAGATAACCTTACTTGCTACCACATTATACCTCAGTCAGAACTATTCTGGAATATTGTGATGACTACTTTAAATGTCTAGGGTATGTATATGATGAAGTGTAAGTCACAACAACAACAGACAGATAAACAATTTAATTTATTCCACCACACTTGACAACACTGTGACACTCACACACATTTAATACTCTATAAGACTATCTTAAATGAGTCACTGGTAAAGTTTCAAATATATGTATTAATTACTTTCACTAATATATATATCCTGATTCAACTACAAAGTGAACCAGGAATCACAATTAATTGTAATCACAATTTATATATACATAATTTATAACTATGAACCTTGTAGAGACATATTTTATTAATATTATCCTATGTGTGTCAGTTTTGTAGTAGTACTATGAGGTAATACTGGTTTTGTTTTTTCAAGCTATGTTATTATTTGTCATTATGACTTCAAGTGTTTGTTTATCTGGGAAATAGTATGGGGAAAAAGTTCACAGTTCCTGTCAATTTAAACAAGGTATTGTCCCTCTTTTTTACTAAAATGTCAATTTTTGAGGGGACACATAATGTTGAGCTTCACTGGCCACAGAGGCTTAACTTTCGTGATGGCGGCAGGAAAAGACTCCTCTGCTCGATTGCTCCCCTGTGTTCTGGAGACACCTCACTAGTCGCTATCTGGACCCAGGAGTATGCTGTCAGCCTCCAGATTCAGCAAAGCTCAGACCAGGGGCTGCTCAATAACTTTAGGACCACAGTCCCTGAAACAAGAAGGTTGTACCTCCTACTTCATAACTAATTTATAATCTAATTCCAGACTGAACACAATACATAACAAACACTGAGTTCAGAGCGGTAGGCCAATTGCTATCTTCATCTGAAACAATTGACATCAGTATACTCCTCCCTAATGGTTACTACGCCTCTGCAATTCCAGCATTATTTCTTTCTAGTCAATAAGATAGGTGTCAGTGTATTGTTTGGCAATTCCATGTAGTTTTACTTTCCTCCGACACCTTCTGTTCAGATTGGAGCACTATATAGGCTTTGCCTCATGTTCGCTACTGAACCACACACATATACAGACATAAATTATCAATTTACATTCAATTTTCATTAAAAAGATATCAAATATTTCAAGCTTACCACAATTCATGGAAATAATACAGAATTACGTTGACTGGCAATGAATAGGCACAAAATCCGACCTGCCACTGTCTCAGGCTTTTATTTAGAAAAATATAAGCTGAATCTCAACGCACTGTTGCTTTAGAAAGTTTATTTGAAAATGTGGTGCTGACCTGACGCTCCTAATTGCCTATATTGGCGGGTCTAACCAATCGAGCCATGTTTACACAGTTTTAAAAAAAAAAAGTACTCCTACTCACGTTTCCCTAACAACAAAGAATTAGTATTTATAGCCCGACTAATCGTGTTTAGCCTTACATTTACTTCTATCCAATCAAATAGGATTTAACATGGGGACCTATTTCCCGTACAATGGTGGTGTCAAAATCTGCCACTGAGCGATTCTGATTTTGGGGTTGTCTGACACCCTCACTATTTCTTTTGGCTATAATTTATTAATTCCTAGACTATTTGCGTAAAGTTTAACATATTCCTTGTCAGCAAGTCCTAAGGAACCCAACTATATAAACTTTATGGGGCTAAGGGGCTGCGTTCAAAATATGCATTTTCTTCTACCTCCTGTTCACTTCGAATACGATGTGGTGTCTGGGTACTGTAATGTTTTCAAACGTAAACCAGTATAATGTCATGTTTCCTAATAAGCGTTTTGTAAGTTTTTAAAACCTAACTCTCGTATGGGTAGTGTTTTTTATCACTGTCGATTTGAAAAAAAAATTAGTGCTTGTGGCCTTACTCGCGTGATGACTTTAATTGTATAGCGAGACGCGTGTTTAGTGTTGTATGCGTTCCTGTTTCCAGCCCTCCCTTCTCTCTATCCTAATTCCATCTGTCTTTCGTTTATGGTAACTTAGTGTATAAAATGACATGAATGGAATATTAAATATAGGTCAGCTTGCGTATCTCAAGGTTTTTCTTAGAAATGCAGTACACGTTTTATCGTAGAAAGCGTGTATGCTGTAGTAGGCTTTTACTATCAACGTGAAACGTTACAATTTGCAGACGAAGTAGAAAACAAGGGGGATTTCGAGTACAGTCATTGTGACAGCACTGTTCTTTACCATTCTTCTTTCCTTTTATGGAAGTTATTTGTTAGGCTTTACATTTACTTTTTAATTTATATATGTGGATTAGAATTTCACACGACAGGATGCAATGAAGTCCTTACAATGCATATTCAAAAGAAAGACACCACGCAGGGTTGTTACAACAAGACATGGTTAATGCACCATCAGATGCAAAACCGATGCAGTTCTTAAGACTCTGTACACATTTGGTAGTTTCTCTCTATATCTAATTGAGTAAGTTTTTTTTTTTCCCTAGCCGTATGCCCCGGAATTAAACCAAGAAATTTGTATTTGTCCTATCACTAAAAAATAATAATAATAATAAATAAAAATAAACCAAGGCACATACAAACTTTTTTGTGTCTGTTAATATGTCAGTAGATTCATCAATAATGATAACATGCTTCGTTTCTTGCCCTTATTGTCAATAGTGCGATCATTCACAAGCAATTTTGATTTGCAAAGAAAAAGCCAGAAAAAAGCACACAAAAAAGTCAAACGAATTTTCTGACTTCAAACGATCTCAACAAAAAAAAAGGAGAATTTCTTAAATTGCGCGTCAAAAAAGCCAAATTGGCAACCTTGTTAAGAGCTCGTAGAAAAATATGCTAAGAAAACTAGTCCCTCGTCGTTTTAGAGTAGAATAGAAGGTCTTCGTCCATCATGAACTGTTGATAAGACAAGATGTCATGTAGAGCTTCAAGGTTTTGTGACTAGCTAAGTTTGTAAAGAGTTTTGTAGGTGTTCCAATCCGTCCTTGTCTTTTCTTCTATTAGAGTTTCAGCTTTTTGTGAAGCCAACAGTTGTGAGGCACACAGTTCACGCCAATCCACCTCCTGTTGCTACGCTGTCAGCTCGAGTCCTGTTCATGCCTACAATATCCTTTATTATGTTTTGTCCCCAGCCCTCTTCTGTGTGTTTTGGAATTCACTCTATTCCTGTCATTTCTTGAATTCATTAATAAACGACTGCCAGGTGAAGCTGTTAGCTAGTTTCTTCAGTCTGTGTTCTACCCACCCCCAGTGTCTGCCCCAGGCTTCAAGGGGTGGAAGTACGTCCGCCTCAAAATCTAAAGGTACCCAGTAGAGGGAATATAATTTATGGGAATTTTTTTTTTCAGAATCAGTGGTTCCTAATGATGTCATACTCCCCCCTCCCCCTGGTCTCCTGGGTAGTGAGATCGGACGCCTAGCCTTCTCAGATATGCGCGAAAAAATAGGAGATCCCGTGTGCAAGTTGCGCACGTTAAAAATCCCTCGGCTGTTGGAAATTATAAAGAGTAGGCCATAAGGCCAACGCCATGGTAAAGTTTACAAAATTAGAAACCTACTCAATACAAAAAAGATATTTATCGAACGTGTGATTCCTATATACACACATTGGGATTCTCGCTGGTGCTACGGAATTCGTGCACTGTGCTGAGATCTTCCTTGTGCGATTTAAGGGAGGAGATCAGAGCACTGATAGAGTTGTCCGTGTGCAATGAAGATAGTCCTTAAAACCAAACAAAACCAAAACCAAACCAAACCCGACTAACCACATTTATCTTGTAAGTTGTATACTTCACTTCTTTACTCAACTAACTACAGTTAACTCCCTGTTGTATACTTCACTTCTTTACTCAACTAACTACAGTTAACTACCCTGTTGTATACTTCCCTTCTTTACTCAACTAACTACAGTTAACTACCCTGTTGTATACTTCACTTCTTTACTCAACTAACTACAGTTAACTACCCTGTTGTATACTTCACTTCTTTACTCAACTAACTACAGTTAACTACCCTGTCGTATACTTCACTTCTTTACTCAACTAACTACACTTAACTACCCTGTTGTATACTACACTTTTCTATTCAATTACCTATAGCTAGCTCCCAGTTTTATACCAAACTTCTCCACTCAACTAACAACAGTAAGCTCCCGAGATATACCCTACACTTTTCCACTCAACTAACTACAGTCGGCTTCCGAATTGTATACTGCACTTCTGTATTCAATTAACTACAGTTCGATGCGCTAACTGCAGATTAGCGTTGTATCAGGCTAGGTAAAGAGAGCAGGTGCATTAGCTGTCATGCAAGCTCTGTAAAACCACTGAATGTAGAATATTTGTAGTAGAGAAATCAGTAGACAGTACAGCTAATGCAACTGTTTAACGACGACTGTCAGAGCAGGATTTCTTGTTTTGTTATTTCAATTTCTGCTTTTGATTTTTGAACACGCAAAAAGGATCTTTTCGAGGACTTCCTGGAATGTGATATGCCCGGACAGTAATCTGCCATCATGTGGGCATCCCAAAGTCCCTGGTATCTCTCTTCCATTGTTTTTATATCTTGGTGAAATCTTTCACCTTGCTCCTCGCTAAAGTCGCCAAGATTCTCCGGAAATAAATGTAAATGGTTATGGAGGTAGTGCAATTTTATGCTCATGTTGCATCCAAGTTCACAAAAACTCGACAGCATGTTTCCAACTAATTCAGAATAATTGTCTGCTTTAAAATTACCCAGAAAGTTTTGCACGACTAAAACAAATGATGACCAGGCTGTGGACTCTGTTTTGTTCATGGAATCAATAAAATTTGGATCGTTTATTAACTTTCTAATTTGAGGTCCATCAAATATTCCAGCTTTAAGTTTGTCTATGCTCAATTCTGGAAACTTTCTGCATAAGTAATTAAAACAGGTACCATCTTTGTTCAGTGCCTTAACAAATTGCTTCATCAAGCCAAGCTTTATATGTAATGGTGGCAGTAGAACGCTTTTTCGATCAATGAGAGGCTTATTGACAATATTTTTTTCTCCAACTTTAAATGCATCCCTCAACGGCCACTGTTTCTTTGTCCAGTGCATATCTTTTGCCCTGCTATCCCACAAACATATAAAGCATGGATATTTGGTGAATCCCATTTGCTGGCCAAGCAAGAAGTTCATCATTTTAAGATCTACACAAACCATCCAGTTATGTTCTAAATACTTCAATTTTTTCAGAACTGTGCTTATTGTAGCATACTCCTCCTTCATTGTAGTAGAATGAGCAATTGGAATTGAGCCATATTTGTTACCATTGTGTAAGAGAACACCCTTCAAACTTCTTTTAGAGCTGTCAATGAAAAGTCGCCACTCATCTGGTGTATAACTTACACCCATTTTGTTAACAAGACCTCCTACATTAGTACAAAACACAAGGTTGTTTTCTTTACAAAAGAATGGAATAAAACCTTGCTCTCTGCTGCGATAAAATGTAACCTTTGTTTCAGCAGTCAGTAATTTTTTTTTCTTTCAATCTTGAAGCCAAAAGTTCTGAAGATTCCTAGGAGAGATATAGATCTCGGATTAGATCATTTAGTTCAAGCTGGTCGAAGCATTGAGCATCTGAAAAATCATCTTCGAAATCACTATCACTGTCACTTGTCGTTCCACATGCCACTGCTGTCTCATCTTCTAGCAGGGAATCCGAAATCTGACTGAAAGTTGGAATTGGTATGTCATCTCCGTGTGGAACAGGTCGCCTAGCAGAATCTAAATCTGGATATTTCCACTTTTTGTGATTTTTTCCATTAATTCCCTTAATATTCACAACACAGAAATAACAGTCATCATTGTGGTTCTTGGGCTCTCTCCAAACCATTGGAAGTCCAAATTTTAAACATTTTCTTTTCCCACAAGTCCACTGTCGCAGGTGTTCAACACATGTTTTGCAAACAATATGAGGAGCCCAAGACTTGTCCTGGTCACCCAGTTTTACTTTAAAGTAAGCAAAGTATGCCTTTTTCACAAAAACAGTAATATGCTTCCTATGTTCTTCTTTGAAAGTGTACTCTCCACAAATATAACAAAATAAATGCGGTGAAAGAAAACATGCTCTTCTTGAAGATTATGCCATTCTCTGTTAGAAGTGTAATAAAATAAGTAGCATACTAACATGCATGCAGTGGCTTAAAATCTAAAAAAGGCAATTCTGGAAAGATTCTTGGAAAACTGAAACTGAGAGTAAACAAGCAGTTTTCTTTTGTAAAGGACTAGACAGCAATAGTTTTTTTTTTTACATAGCCTTATATAGAAAATATTTTAATAATACAAGGTGACTGTGTTCCCTTAATTTGTAAAACTAATTCAATACCGTTTTTTTTAAATATATATATATATATATATATATATATATATATATGTATATATATATTATATATATTTTTAAATATATATATATATATATATATATATATATATATATATATTTCCTTACCAGTTTTACAGCAGCACCCTTATTAATTACTTAAGCTGTTAATCGAGTTTGGCTCTATCATAATATCTGTAGCGTAAGGTTTTCTCGTATGAAGATAGTGTTTAGAGAAGAAATAGAATTCTCTCCAGAATGTATGAAATCCCAGTGTCAGAGAAGAGCATTAGTGAGCTACGGCTGCGAATACTCTGAGCTAGACAATAGTTTAAGGCTTCAGAAATATACTTTGCCACCTTAGCTGTAGTAACTCATGTGATAGTATAATAATATTAGAAAAAGTAACTCAACTTAAACAGTTAAAAATTTAACAAGTCACTTGAGTACAATTTCATAATTTATTATTTACACTTATATAATTATGTAATGAAGGGTGAGTGTTGGGCGATGGTGATTATGGTTATGTATTTATAGCAAGTTGATAATATATTTAGAAGTTTAAACACAGAGAAAAAGTCCCCATGGCATCTTTAAATTAATTTACACCAAAAAATGTTCCCTCACTGTGGTTATTTATACTAGCTGTCTCTTTTATTATATTCCCTAATTTATCATCATCTGACCGTTGAATGTCTCACATTAGCCACAGGAATAGTCACTATGTCACTTAGCTTTTAATCAGCACTTGTCCAGATATGGGTTGACACATAACACTGTTGTTCTGAAAATCACACTTCAGTCCAATCCCTGCAATCAGGGGGAAAAAAGCTATAGAACACTTCAACCTCTGTGCTCCTGTTATGTTTAGGTAGCAGGATCGAAGGTCCACTTGACTTCAGCGTTTTTGAAATTCGAATATAGAACCTGGAACAAGGAGTATCAAGTGGCTAGGCGATGTCATGGAGACCTATTACATCCTATGGTGTGTATGAGATGGTGTCATCAGGTGTCTGCATGTATGATAAATGATACATGGTCTTATATGATTTAGATATAGTGAGACAGACTGGTGTCTACTGCAAAACATTGTCTCAAATATAATAATACATAAATAATCAAAGCAATATGAATATATGGACACGATGCAACCTTTGCCTTCCTCACATACATGCCAAGTCAGTACTGGTCTTGCTGATAGGTTATAGACCCAGACAAAACCAGAATCATTCTGAATGGTTGTATTTAGCCCTGACAAGGACTGTGGAGGTTATATTTGAGCTTTCCAATCTTCAGCAATCATATGCACACAAAAAATAGGTCCGATACATTCACAACACACTAAAATCTGAAATAAAATTGATATTATTCACATAAATATCTATAGTAAACCTACACACCCTCTAAGATCGATTCCAAACTCCTATGAAGACTGTAATTTGCGAAGAATGTCTGCTCTGCATGCAGTGGTAACTGACGTAGTATAGACAGCACTATACTTCATCTTCTGGCTGGGTTTTTAGTTGTGTGTATTTTGAACTGAGCGCTCTCGCCTTATATACTGTGCGGGCGGGCGTCTCGGGGAGCCCCAATGTTTTGTCCCTTTCCAGCACTGAAGATTTCTCTCAATTAGGGTTTTATGTGTAACTGTCCCAGCAATCGTTCCAATAGACACTCAACCAAGTTTATCTATCACGTTGTCTTATATTTCTTTTATCTTCCCCTACTGGAAGCTTCCGTTTCATATACTTAAACTTACAATCGGGTATGGCCTGTATTTATACGAATTTATAAAGTCTATCACTAGGTTAGACCTGTGATGTGAACGTGAAATAAAACAGCAAATATCTTAATATATACACAATTCTTCCAACTTTCCTTTTGGATTTCTATTCCTGCATATCCCTTCTGTGAAAATCTATAACTGTTATCACAATTCACTGATACATAGTCCCAGTTCAAAAGAAATTCTCTACCTAACTTGCGACACTGTGCTTTCGCCATTGTGGATTTGGTCATACCTGCCTATCTCCGATAACATAAACGAATGCGCATGCGTGACCGCTACTATTCTAAGAATGCTTAGAAAAATTTCCTACTTCGTGTTAATCCTGGTAACACGGTGTTCGTTTTGTTTTCATACAGTTCAAGGCTCTTGCCGAAACCATCACAATTTATTCTTTCTCTGCTCGTTCTATCGGTCCATTAATTAAGCGTGTTTTTGTACACTTTGCTACAATGTCTGACAATAGAAGCCTAACTGAAATAAACGCAAGAATACCAAAGGCAAAGTAAATTTTTTTCATAGTATGAAAAATATACTTGCCAAATAAAAAGCTGTTATTATCAGTGAGAAAAGGATTGTTACGATGCCACACGGAGCTAATATTATTTTGTTTATGTGAGACACGAGAGTCCGATTGACAGAATGGTTAGAGTGCTAGTCTCTCGAGGCAAAGGTACCGAGTCCGATTCCCGGTATCATCCTGCTCCAGTCTACCCAGCTGTAAATGGGTATCTGACTTTGCTCTTGAGTTAGAGAAGGAAAAAGCAGCGCGGAAGGGAACTGGTCACACAGCCTCTTGATGCTGGGCCTAGTATAGTGTAGTCTCTAACACTTTACTGCCTACGGCAGTATCTGCCATCGGACTTCCTTTAACCTTTTTTATGTGAGACATGTAAAATAAACAAACAGGAAACTGGAAGTTAGGCGTGGTTTCTAACAAGGATACAATGGATACCTTGGACTACCAAGAATCGTAAAAATGTACGAAGAGAAACAGGGAAAAGTCTACAAATATTCGAACGAACGAACGAACGAACTTTATTTTCAAAGGGTTAAGAATTGGGCGCAGTCCCGTCTGTTCAAGAAGATACGACAGTGGACTTGTGAGTTGAACGCAATAAAAGAACCTGATAACAACCAGTAAATTCAGCTCAAAAATGAACGATTAGACATAATCTAATCACGTTACGTAGAAAGAAATTAGTCAATTGCCTCCAAAAACTAACCATGTGATAGGAAGAAATTAGTCAAATACCTCTATAAACTAACCACGTGAAATAGGAAGAAATTAATCAAATACCTCCAAAAACTAACCACACGACATAGGATGAAATTGGTCAAACACCTCCAATAACTAATCACACAACATAGGAAGAAATTAATCATAACACCATCAATAGCATACGACACATGGTGTAGGCCACAATCTATCAACTAAGAACAGAATACACCTAACTCATGAAGCACTTAATTTTACATCCCCTGCACAACCTTATTGCCGCAACGGTACCCCTTTAGACGATACAGCATAACATGTGCCCATGTTAGGACTCACTACAGACATAATATAGCTAGGTGTTGCTGGCTTAGTAACAATCACAAACACTCAATACGACCCCACCCAACAGCTACCTAGTGCATGCAGATTTTTCAACTTTGCGATGGCTGCGAAAGACAGACAAGCTTAGCAGTAACAACAACAACGAGTAGTTCAAGACAATAGTGATCGCAGGTAATGGGGAAACGTGTTCGCCAATGCCAGTAGGCACGGTAGTGGAAGCTGATGATGGCTCTAGGAGTTTTGTAATGAATTAAAAGTTATTCGTTTACAAATATACATCCATCGAAAGTTATTCAAAGGGAGACAAATGGTCTCCGCTATACAGGAAATGATATTCAAGATTAAATCCCTTTTTCAAATTGCATTCACTTACCCGGAGATAGATTATAGAAAAGCAGACAAATCAAAATCCGAATATTTAGACTTGATAAGCTGTTTCACTGGGTTTAAGCTATTGGTGCAGAGAGGGGATATAGTTTCAAGTCAACTTTCAATTTGTCAGCGTGCGTCGGCAATGCAACAGTGGGCTAATGTCAAAAGACACGTGACTGAAAAGTTAGGTCGTTGGTAAATTCCAGGACACCTAGACTAGACAGTTAACATTAAGCCGGGTGGTAGCTGTTTAAATAGGAACCGGGTAAGTGTTGCACCAAGTGTGCCTGATAATTTATTATTTTTCTTCAAATTCTGGCTCGAATATTCCAGCTTGACATAGCTCAATGAGGTAGTTGAAGACACCCTGCTGAACCAAGAACGATTTGGTTCACATTTTTTTTTCAAATTTTAAAGTAAGTGTTCGTACAAAAATGAGCAGCCTTGTATTTGATCGTGCATACGACATTTTGAAAAAGCAGCATTGAAAATGTTTAGTCATCCAGTCCCACAATGAAGGGACAATGAACTTGAGACTTCTAAAACAGGCTTATGGCATATAATTCATCAAAACGTCCAGAGAAAGCTGGCTTAAGGGAGTAACTTTAAAAAAATAATAAAACAAATTAAAACTGGTATGGAGTAAAATTAGTGAAAATGATATGGAATCATTTTACAATTGAACGATTCACTAGAAATATTGGTGTTTCAGAGTATGGCCTATCATCATATATCTCTGTCTAGCCACACACAGTACGGTCTATCATATAGTTCTTTCTAGCTACACACAATATGGTCTATCATCATATATTTCTGTCTAGCTACACACAGTACGGTCTATCACATAATTCTGTCTAGCCACATACAGTACGGTCTATCATATAGTTCTTTCTAGCTACACACAATATGGTCTATCATCATATATTTCTGTCTAGCTACACACAGTACGGTCTATCACATAATTCTGTCTAGCCACATACAGTACGGTCTATCACATAATTCTGTTTAGCCACACACAGTACGGTCTATCACATAATTCTGTCTAGCCACACACAGTACGGTCTATCACATAATTCTGTCTAGCCACACACAATATGGTCTATCATCATATAATTCTGTCTAGCTACACACAGTGCGGTCTATCATATATTTCTGTCTAGCTACACACAGTTCGGTCTATCATCATATATTTCTGTCTAGCTACACACAGCACGGTCTATCATCATATATTTCTGTCTAGCCACACACAATATGGTCTATCATCATATAATTCTGTCTAGCTACACACAGTGCGGTCTATCATATATTTCGGTCTAGCTACACACAGTTCGGTCTATCATCATATATTTCTGTCTAGCTACACATAGTTCGGTCTATCATCATATAATTATGTCTAGCTACACACAGTTCGGTCTATCATCATATATTTCTATCTAGCTACACACAGTTCGGTCTATCATCATATATTTCTATCTAGCTACACACAGTTCGGTCTATCATCATATATTTCTATCTAGCTACACACAGTTCGGTCTATCATCATATATTTCTGTCTAGCTACACACAGCACGGTCTATCATCATATATTTCTGTCTAGCCACACACAATATGGTCTATCATCATATAATTCTGTCTAGCTACACACAGTGCGGTCTATCATATATTTCGGTCTAGCTACACACAGTTCGGTCTATCATCATATATTTCTGTCTAGCTACACATAGTTCGGTCTATCATCATATAATTATGTCTAGCTACACACAGTTCGGTCTATCATCATATATTTCTGTCTAGCTACACACAGTTCGGTCTATCATCATATAATTATGCCTAGCTACACACAGTGATGGCATCGGGGTCTCTTCTGAGGACATGGCCAACCCAGCTCCAGCGTCTGCCAGCTATGATGGTGTGCATGTCCTCTTGCTTGCTCCGAGTAAGCAGATCTTGATTGGTGATGGTATTTGGGCAAAAGATTCGGTGAATTTTTCTTAGGCATGTTGTGTGAAAAGAGGACAATTTCGACATTTCCTTCTTTGTAACTCTCCAGCATTCCGCACCATAGAGAAGCACAGAAAGCACACAGCTCTGATATAATCTTAGTTTTGTGCTTGTGCTGTATTGGGAGGACTTCCAGATGTTGCTTAGGCTAAAAAAGGCTGTTCTTGCCTTATTCATTCTGATGTTGATGTCTTTGCCTGCCCCGTCGTCTGGTGTAACTATGCATCCTAGGTATGTGAAGGTGTCTGTCTGTACCAGTTGCTGATTTCTTACTGATATGGGCTCAGAGTTGCTCACATTGAGCGTCATGACCTCTGACTTCTTTAAATTGATGTTCAAGCCCACCTGCTGGCTAAACTTATTAAGTCTATCCGTTTTTTCCTGGATGTGGTGATGTGAATGTGCTAGTAGTGCAATGTCATCTGCATATTCCAGATCTTCCAATGTAGAAAATGTAGTCCATCTTATTCCTCTTGGACTGCCCTCTGTTGTCTGGCGCATCACCCAGTCTATGACTGTTTATTCGTTGTTGTTTCCGTAATTATAATTTTTTTTTTACATAGACAGGGGTGTCAGCCCTATGCTAAAACCCCCACCCTGGAGGACCAGGGTGTCTGCTTTCGTCTGACCCCTGCCCGCGCAAACCTGTCCAGCTTGGTAGAACCTTCCAGGAGTAAAACTCCCGCTGGCATAGCTGTGGGGGTAATCAGGGTACGCAAGCCGCCATACCTCGACAAGGTATTGACACTGGTGATGGCAGTCCATGTGTCCACTGCATAACAAATCTAATGCCATAGGAAGTGATATGTCACACACACAGTATAGTCCTTCATATATTACTGTCAAGCCACAATCACTACGGTCTATCATATATTACTGTCAAGCCACAATCAGTATATTCTATCATATATTACTGTCAAGCCACAATCAGTATGGTCTATCATATATTACTGTCAAGCCACAATCAGTATGGTCTATCATATATTTCTGTCTAGCCACAGTCAGTATGGTCTATCATATATTAATGTCAAGCCGCAACCAGTACGGTCTTTCATATATTTCTGTCTAACCATAACAGTACGGTCTATCATATATTTCTTTATAGCAGCACACAGTAAAATCTATCATCAAATGTTTCCATCTAGCTACACACAGTATGGTCTATCATTACATATGTATGCCAAGCCACGGACATTATAGATTATCATCATATAATTTCTGTCTAGCAACACACGCTATGGATTATCCCATAACATTTTTTTTTCATCCACTGAAAGGTCAGAAAATTCCCGATCACATAAACATTGAAAGTGGGAACAGCACTTGGGAAAAGACAAAGATTCAAGCATGCCAGAGACTAATGAACACGTTGAACTACTTGAAGTGAGTAATGATCTGGAAGAGGCATGGGCGAATGTTTGTACGGAACAACATTTCAAATAATAATAATAATAGTTGCCCATCGCAAGCGAAGATGGCGACAGCTTCAGACTTGAGTTGTGACACATCTGTGCCGTGATCTCATGTGACTAATTAATCCTATTTTGGCCCTACAGGCCCTGCCACATACGGGGCACTGTCGTGAAATTCTAAATCCACATATATAAATTAAAAAGTAAATCCGATTTCATTGGCTAGAGGAATATGTAAGCCTAAACATGATTAGTCGATTGCAAATACTATTTTTGGTTGTTAATAGAAACGATAGAAAGAGTACATTTTTTTCAAATGCTTTTGTAAACATGGTCCGATTGGTTAGACCATTTGATATAGTCAATTAGGAGCGTCAGTTCAGTGCCAAATTTTGAAAATAAACTTACTGAGAAGCAGTGCGTTGAGATCCAGCTCATATTTTTCTAAATAAAAGCCTGGGACAGAGGCAGATCGGAATTGTGCCATAATTCATCGCCAGTCAACGTATTTGTTTATTATTTCCATGAATTGTGGTAAGCTAGATCTATTTGATATCTATTTGATGAAAAATTGAATGTGAATTGATAATATATGTCTGTATGTGTGTCGTTCAGTAATAAACAAAAGGCAAAACCTAGATATTGCTCCAACATGAACAAAACTTGTCGCAGAGGAGTGAAACTGCATGGGATTGCCAAATAGTACTATGACACCTATCTGATTGAATATAAGGAAATAATGCTGAAATTGCAGAGGCGTTGTAACCATTAGGGAGAGGAATACTGGTGAATGTGTTACATGAGAAGCTAACAGTTGGCCTACGGCGCTGAACTCGGTGTTTGTTATGTATTGTGCTCAGTGTGGAAATAGATTATAAATTAGTTCTGAAGTAGGAGGTACAACCTTCTTGTTTCAGGGACCGTGGTCCTAACGTATTGAAGCAGCACCTGCTCTGAGTTTTGCTGAATCCAGAGGCTGGTAGCATACTCCTTGGTCCAGATATCCACCAGGGTTGTTTCTCAAGAACACGGTGAAGCAAGCGAGCAGTAGAGACTGTTTCCTGCCGCTCACACAGAAGTTAAGAGTGTGTGGCCAGAGCAGCTCAATCTTGTGTATAACCCCCCTATAAAAGTGACTTTACCTTAATTCAAGAGGGACATTTATTTGTTTCAAATCAAAAGAAACTGTGAACCTTACCAATATTATTTCCACCAGAAACAAACACTTGAAGTCATGATGACGAACAACAACTTAGCTTGAAAAGCCAGTATTACCTCATAGTACCACAGCACAACTTACACACATAGTGCAATAATAATATATGTCAATACAAAGATCATATCTATAAATTGTGTACATACAACTTGTAATTACATTTGATTGTGATTCCTGGTTCACTTTGTAGTTGAATCAGGATATCTATTATTGAAAGGAATTAATACATATTTTTAAAAGTTACACGGGAGTTATTAAGATAGTCTTATAGAGTGTTCTATGTATGTGAGTGTCACAGTGTTGTAAAGTATTGTGAATTAAATTAAATTGTTTATCTGTTGGTTGGTTGTTGTAAACATACACTTCATCATTATCATAACCCTAGACATTCAACGTAGTCATCACAATATTCCAGAATAAGCCTGACTGAGGTATAAATGTGGTAGCAAGTAAGGTTATCTGTAATACACCACACTTATTAGATACAGATACCTTCACAGCTGATCTCAGTCAGTACACTAAGTCCCCTATAAATATTTATAACATCCCACTTTACCACATATATACATGGTTAGAGTCGATAGTAGTGTTGCTGTGCATTCTGGACTGTTCTACTAGCCTATAACGCGTCAAGAAATGACGGTGAAGAATTATGATGTGCAATTCCTCTCTCAGAGTAGCACCATTTCTTCTATACACACTTTTTTGAAACTATAATAAAAGAAAACACATTTGTGAAAACTAGAGACTTTTGACTGAAATGAAAAATAAAAATAATTGTTAGTCTGCCGAAAATCGAACGAAGAGAGTGTGAGTGGAAAGCTCCATTCTAACAGCCAAACCACTAGAATCTTGGAACCGTGTTCGCTCCCAGTACAGGGAATATAATTGATCGCAATTATTTTCAGAACCAGTGGTCTCTAATGATGTCATACTCTCCCCCGATAACCTGGGTTGTGAGATCGGACACCTAGCCTTCTCGGATAAGGCGTGAAATAAAAATAGTACCCGTGTGTAAGATGCGCCCGTTAAAAATCCCTCGGCAGTTGGAAATCGTAAAGAGTAGGCCATACAGCCGCTGCACTCACAGACGGGAGAAGATCTGAGCACTGATGGAGTTGTCCGTGTGCAACGAAGACGGTCCTTAAAACCTAACCAAACCTTGGGATATGTGCGTTGTTTTGTTTTTTTTAACCTTAACTTTATTAATGTTTTTTTTTATTTTTAACCTTAACTATATTCATGTATTTTTATTTTTAACCTTAACTATTGTCGTAGATTTTTGATAGGGGAATTAAGACTTGGGTTGGTCCATTCTGAATAGATTAGAACCAGTGATAGCAACAGTGAGAGATAATTGTAGAAATAGATTTCCACGAGTGAGATGGAGAAATTAATAGAGTCTGTCCCTGAAATCGAGAATCTTATCTCTTTCAGCCTATCTTCTACAACAGATCTAGAGGAATCAGACAGTCTATTATAATATATATTAATATATATATATATATATATATATATATATATATATATATATATATATATATATATATATATATATATATATATATATATCTCCACTCCCATACACACACACATAAGTGACGACAGTTAGACGCACAGACGTGTAAAAACTATAACCATGAAATATAGATATGTTGGAACGAGCTGACCGACACGCTTGAATAAAGTTTATGTAAATTTATTATCATAAGGAAAATTTACCATAACATATAAATGTTAATATCAAGCACAGAAAATACATATAAGGTAATTAATTGCTACAAGTATAATAGACCCATAGGTGTAATCTTTTCCCTCGATGTTTAGCCCACGATCATGTTAGAAGAAAAGTGATAGCCCCAAAGACTCACGGATATATCCACTATAGTCTCAGATTTCCCTCTAAAGTTGAGAACAGAATGTATACCCTAATCTATCCTAAGAGAGGAATGTCATTTGCAACAATCTTTGCATAAATGAAATTACAAAAAAAATATGGGTGCCTGAAAATAAAAAATGAAAAGAATCACTCGATCTGCTTTCACTCTGTTCTTTCAGCAGGGGCCCCTGTCTCACTTTTCTTACCCAAAATCTTGCTGGTGTTCGCCGTCTGGCGCACGTTAGTACACACACACCGTTTAATCTGTCTGTTTTTTTATGAAGCGGATCCCAGCTCTGCAGATTTTTTGGTTTCATCCAATGGGTCCGGGGAGCGTCCTCTTCATGCGATAGTTTTCTTTACAGATTTAAGTTAGTGTCAATTTACTCAGTTCAGGTAAGAATTAGATTTAAGCGGGCACACAGTGTCAGAATCACGAGGTTTCCCTTATTTAGGAAGATGACCGGTTGGTAACTTCTCTCAATAGATAATTATTGGTCACACCACAATTAGTCAGAATGTCGGAATGTTAATGTTTTGTAATTTTTCTCGCCACAGGGCTGCATGTACATGAGAGTTTGTGAAGAAATATAATCTGGCTCACTAGGCACAGTATAGGCATTTAGTTTTTAAAACCGTTAGTGAGATTTGTACTCTGTCTATTTCTGGAGGCACACCCACTGCCAGACAGGTGTTAACTTGTAAACTCACGTGGTTAAAGATAAAAAAAATGTTTCTTCTCTCAGTTGTACTAAAATCGCTGGTAAAAGTTGGGCTGACCCAAAACTGTATAAGGAAGAGAAACGTACAAAATACTTAACCATAATATTCGCTTCGGTTTTAACTTAAATTATAACTGCAAGCGTAGAGCTTGTCTTAACGTTAAAACTGCCGTGAAATAATTATGATCGTTTAAAAAAATCAATCATCATGAATCAGAAATACCTACGTGTGACGTACGTCTAAGTATGACAAATGAATTTTCCTGACTCGATGGATGATAACAGAATATTGGCCTCTCATAACTTTAGAACCCCTGATCATCTGTTGTAACTGTAACCCGCATGCAGCATTTCCACGAGAATTTTACACGCTGGATCATTAATATGTAGCCTGCTATCTTCTGTGAACTTTGAGATCGCATGGCCTTTGATGGGAGATTAAAATCACGCCCACAACCATCTCTGAGAACGATTTATAGCAATCTTTTCCTTAACGCCGGCCCAAAAGAGGACGGGCCACAGACTCACTCCTGTTTCTAGAGCAATTAACAGCAGATCATTTACTTACCTGGCTGTCACCCCGCCTGGTGGGAGTTGCCAAAGCTCTCAGAACAGTGGCACCATCAAAGACAGACAGATCTCAGAATTCAATCGCAGCGGTACACGATCTAAAGAATCGGGTAACTTTCAGCTCACGGAGTTAGCTTCTCGAGAAACTTTTCGCACCCTCATGCGAGCAAGCCTGAGACGGAAGAAAATCGGTAGACCGGGGAAAACGAAGGAATCGCAGCGGTTAACACAACGGCGAGGTGCCTCGGATTCTGCTCAACTTCAAGAAAGGTGCGAAAACCTAACACGCCCTATTCAAGTTACATTCGAGAAGTATAAATAGAGAACTCCGATAAACTGCATTTTATCGTTCGCTCTGACAGAATCCTAGTTGCACTAGCATAGTCGGATTCCTGCTGGATTTCATCTACCTTCGTGACTATTGGAGTGTATTCTTTCTGTGCAGACGGTAATTTATACATTATCTTCGAGTGATCAGTGGTCTAGTTATTTCAATTGATTTCAATGGATTGTGGTGTAAATTTAACCTTATTAAATAAACCCATTTTCAAAGTTCTAGTGCAAACTAATGTTACAGCTAAAAGTATTTCCTAATACAATTGACGCGTAAATTAATTTTGCAGATAGATAGATGTGCTTTAATTATTTTTAACTCACGGGAAGTTTTCCCGATTTGTTAATTGACGACGCTAATAAGTAAATAGACTAACTGTAATTTATCGCGTGTCAGATTATAATATAATTTGTAATGCATTTCTTGTTTTGATTATCTTTCATTCAGAACGATCATTCAACCTGCATCCCAGCAAT
This sequence comes from Oreohelix idahoensis, assembly GCA_024509875.1. Lineage (NCBI taxonomy): Eukaryota > Metazoa > Mollusca > Gastropoda > Stylommatophora > Oreohelicidae > Oreohelix > Oreohelix idahoensis. The sequence continues at coordinate 15,106 of JAMPIV010007870.1, read as the reverse complement.
TATTAATTATATACAGAGTTCTGCCAACTCAATTCGATAACTCCAGTTACATATGAACTTTTTTTAAAGCTAAACTTGTGGCGACCTGTAATGGGCCCCGCTCCTCTGAATTTAACTGAGAATAAAGCCACACAAGAAAACACTTCGAAAATACTAGTTCATATAGAGTCCTTAAAGAAAAACTGGAAGCAGAACATATTTTATTCACTGCCCTATTTGTGAAGAAAAAAACATCGATCTACCTGAACCCTTTCTGTCACGTATATTCAGTGGATTTTACCCCCTCCCCCCGAAGAAGAGCTTACCTCAGTGTTTTTCTTAACTTGTGACATTACGGAAAAAGAAAAGTTATCTCCTACAGCTGTGCCAATTTTAGGAACCACACCATACCTCACGCCTAGCCAAGTGCCTGTGCCTTTCTTTAGGAACTTTATCTAATAAACAAACAGTACCGTTAAACTTCAACGTCCAGCGATTTCGGGACACTTTGTTAACTTCAACAACCCGCTAATCTGGGGCTGTACACGGAAGAAAATACTTTTACCTAAGCCAAGGTTTAGTGCTGTTTTGTGATGTATTTCCTATGAAGTGCCAGAATTCACCTTTCGGTAAGTCTGCGTGTGTGTTTGTGGGGATGGCCAGCCCTAGTGTATTTTTTTGAATGAAAGGAGATTTATCTTTTCTTTACCCTTTTAATTAGTTCGACCTAGTATTAAGGTGCATTATATTCCTTGTACGGGATCTCTCCTAGCGGGATTGGGTAACTGTGTTCATTCCCCCTCCCGTAAAATTTGTTGATTTAAAGGGAGACAATTGAGAACCCTAGCTTTTCCTCTACACTCCCCCCCCCCCTCCTTTACTGTAACCCCTTGCCTCAGAGTAATAAATTTACCAGTGGGTTAAATTGACTATCTCTGATCACCTCCCCCCCCCCCTTTCTTGTCTTTGGGACCGGGTCTTGTCTGTTAATAAATATAAACGGGAAACGGTGGATGGGATATTTCTCCTCAGAAACCCCCTCTTCCCTTGTTATATTTGTATTCTGTAACCTTTGATTTTTGACTGTAAATGTACAATTATTTGTGACTCCTTTATGATAATAAAGGTATTAATATTTATTTGTGTTGGTTGTCGGTTGGCCTAAAACTCCAAACATTTCCATTTGTGTAGGCTGTATTCATGTACGTTGAGCGACAGAATCACCAAATCGGTGAGTGCGTCTGAGCGACTGGAACTGACAAACAATTGTTTGTTCAGAAGAGAGATAGGAATAGTCTGTGAGAAACAGATATTGTCGTAATAAGAGACTGTCCTCGCTCTTCCCAGCGCCTGTGAATCTACTACCTCACTCTACTAAATCCTTATTCTCACAGAGCCTTCAATATCACTTTACACTCTAAAGGGACCAATATTCATCAGCACCCTCTCAGATAAAAATTACGACAATATATGAGGCGCTCGCCGGGATTCTTGAACCATCTAGTAACAATATATGGTTAGCTCGTTCGAGATTCTGAACCTAGTTAAAATAGAGTGTGGTTGATTGTCTTTGTGAAGTAGGGTATAATCTTTAAAAGTATTACTTCCCCTAGACCAAGCCGTTCAGTATTTGGGCCAACCACACAATAATTAAGACAGGTTTGTTTTTCCACAGGAACAGGCAGTTAGTGATAATAAAAGATTTGTCACCTTTGTATTCTCTGGCAGAGGGAATTATAAAAATTTTTGGTTATATAATTGCTGGGACTGCGTGATTGTTTTACAATCACTAAAGGTTATGAAGCGTTTGAGTTGAGCTAAGCTAAAGACGGATTGTTCTGATTTTTTAAAATTAAGTTAACTACGTCTCATCTCAAAATTGTCTTCAGGGACGGAGTTTGTTGTTAGAGAATTAACATTTTCTGGGAAATTTTTTTTTGTTTCCTTTTAAATTGTTTTAATATAAATCTTTCTCTACTGTTAGTAAGAGTAGATTCTTTTCTAGTGTAACTTACCAATTTAATTGGCATAGTTGCTTGCGTTACGAGTCTTAAGTGACAATAATAGCGGCGATAAGTTAACACACGAGGTCATTAAAAAAAAAAAAAAATTTTTTTACTTTGGTTTTTCTCGTAGCGGCTTTGAGTTTTTTCCCCTTCTTGTTCCATCTTACTATTCTCTAGTCTTAGAAGCATCCAGTTCTTTGACAATGGCAGAGAGAATTAGGATAAGATCCCTTTTGAGGCAAGAGGCCAAGGACTCAGGACTAGACACAGAAGCTGCGAATCTGTTTATCAACCAGGAACTGCAAAGGTATGACGCGGAGGAAGAGAGGGCAGAAGCTAGGAAGAAAGAAGCGGACGATCGTCAATTGGAGCAGAAGAAAATTGAGGCAGAGATGGACGCCCGCAGGGAAAGAGAGAAGGAGAGACAACGCGAAGAGAGAGACAAGGAAAGACAGCATGAATTAGCGCTCAAGGCTTTAGAGAGTCGGAGTGCCTCTACTTCAAATAATGGAGAGCCGTCTTCGCCCCAGTCTCAAACAATGGATCTCTCCAGCACTCAGTCTGCCCAATTAACTGCGATGTCTTTTGCTTTAGAGTCTTTTCCTAGCCCTAACGAAAAAATTGACAGCTACCTAGAAAAATTCGAAAGGCTCGCAAATCTGTATGGGTTAGAGAGTTTCCGCTGGGCACTTAAACTCTCAACGTCACTAAAAGCGAATGCTTATGACGTATACACAAAGCTGGGACCGAACCAACATGATTACGACATGCTTAAGAAGGCCTTGCTAGAGCGGTTCGAAATGACCGCCCGCAAATTTCTGCAAATGTTCAGAAACAGCCGAAAAGAGAGCACGGAAACATTCCCCCAATTCTCTTCACGTCTCACGGGCTATTTGACAAAGTGCATTGAATTATCTGACCTACCTCTTACATATGAGGGACTACTTGAACTTGTTCTTGTGGAACAGATAAAGGCAACTTTGTCAAACGAAACCCGTAGATTTTTGGCTGAACAGGGCGCAGTCAGGCTTGAGGACATACTCAATAAGGCCGAACGCTATACCAATGCAATGGCCGAACTTCCCAGCACTAAACGTAAACCCACAGATGAGCCATCTCGTAAACAAAATCTAGAGCAGTCATCCTATTCCTCTAATTCCTCTCAGAATTATAACCAACGAGAAAATAATACCCAGAGACCTCCCCAGGAAAAATCGAAATTCTACAAAACCCGATACCCCCCCAACAACAATTCTGATCAACCCACCAAGCCTACGTGGCAGCGCGGCCACCAAGGTCAAGGAAAAGGGAAGACCCCTACACCAGGAACGTCTGATCAGGGCAAACAAACCGGTCCAAACCGCGTTGGATGTTTGCATACAGCCTCGAGAGGTAGAGTCAATGTCAGTGATTCTCAACCTGAGGGGGACCGACCCTCAACTCGAGGAACTGTAATTTTGAATGGTACCTCAACTACTTGTCTCTTTGACACTGGACTAAGCTTTAGTTGTATTGTTGCTAGACACCTAGTCAAACCAGGTCAGGAGACAGAGGAAACCGTCAAACTTAGTGGAGTTTTCAGGAGTGATGCACCCAGGACGCTTCCTATCGCACTGGTAGAAATACACTCTGACTTTGTCAGAGGAGTTATAAAAGCGGCCATTATGGATGATCCTATCTACCCAGTTATCCTGGGATGTAGATATGTGTTTATTGGGAGACCAAAGGAGCCGATTGTGGCAGCGGTAACCACAAGAGGGCAAGCCAAGAAGGAGAGGGAGCCTGCGCCAAATTTGTTGCCGAACGAACTGAAGGAGGCGCAACAAAAGGACCCTACTCTAGAGCTCTGCTTTAAAAAACTGCCCATGGCTAAGGACCCCAGACACAACGGAGACATCTTTTCTAAGGATGGCGTATTGTATCGTAGAACGGGCAACCCGGACACGGGGAATAACCAGCTCCTAGTACCGACGCAGTACCGAAGCCAGATCTTAGAGATGGGGCACTCTCTTCCCTTTAGCGGACATATGGGACAAAACGCCACTATTCAGCGAATAAAAACCCACTATTGGTGGCCAGGAATGAACTCTGACATTATCAGGTATGTGAAATCCTGCGCCCAGTGCCAACGGGTAGCACCCAAGCACTTGACACCCCCAGTACCCATGGGGCAAATGCCAATAGTAGGGACTCCATTTGAACGGGTTGCTGTCGACATCATTGGACCCCTGGAAAGGACCAAAAGAAAGCACAGGTTCATCCTTACTTTAGTCGACACTTGCACAATGTGGGCCGAAGCTGTACCGCTAACATGCATAGATTCCAAGCATGTTGCAGAAGCCCTCGTGCAAATCTTTACACGGTTGGGATTCCCTCAACAAGTTTTGACGGACAATGGATCCCAATTCCGTAGCCTGTTAATGGAGGAGATCTTTAAGATCTTGAGGGCCAAACATATCCACACAAGTCCCTACCATCCGGCCGGAAATGGGCTCGTGGAACGTTTTAATGGCAGCCTCACCACCATGTTACGTAAGCTGGGTCAGGAGAAACCGGAAGACTGGGACCTATACATATCGGCTGCCTTATTCGCCTACCGAGAGGTTCCCCAAGCGTCTACGGGATTCCCGCCTGCTACACTTTTATTTGGCAGACCTATAAAGGGGCCATTAGAAGCCTTACTTCGGTCCCTGACAGACCAAAAGGCTGACGAGACAGTCGTCTCTGCAAGCAAGTATGTATCTGAGCTCAAGGAAAGGCTAAAGCTAGGATGGGATCTAGCTACAACCAACCTTACGAAAGCCCGCGCTAAACATGCTAAAAGATACAACAAAGCTGCAAAAGAGAGAGAGCTCCAACCAGGGGAGAAAGTTTTGTTGCTACTCCCAACCGGAAGCAATACACTTCGCATCGGATGGCAAGGGCCGTTTACCGTCCTTAAAAAGATCTCACGTACTAATTACAAGATCTCCATTAAAGGAAAGGAGAAGGTCTTCCATATAAATCTGCTCAAGAAATATCTGGAAAGACCAGTGCCATCCTCCGAGCATCTCCTGGCTGTCGCCATAGCAACGGAAGACGAGGAAGATGATGATGGTTGCATGGAGTACCCATTGCAACCCACAGAATCCTTTAAAGATGTCAAGTTCGGCGACAATCTCTCACCAGAACAACAAACAGAAACCAGGGCGCTACTACAGCAGTACAGTGCCGTCTTAACGGATGTACCTGGTCGAACAAATATCATCGAATTTGACATGAAATTAACAAACGAGACCCCTGTTCGAACCAGAGTATACCCCATTCCGTACGCCAAAGCTGATGCACTTCGCGGAGAAATAGACAAGCTGCGTCAGGCAGGAATTATCAGCGAGTCTACATCTCCTTACAGTTCGAGTGTAGTGCTGTTGCAGAAGCCCAATAAGGAAGTTCAGCTGTGTATTGATTACCGGTTGCTAAACGCTGTAACGGAATTCCAGCCTGAACCGCTCCAAACTGCTTCTGAGTTGTTCACCAAGCTCAGCAAGGCAACAATTTTCTCCAAGATTGACCTCAGTAAAGGTTATTATCAAATACCAGTCAAGGGGGAAGTTAAACCTTTGCTAGCTTTCAGCACTAGTGAAGGACATTACACATTTAATGTGATGCCGTTCGGACTGCATAACGCACCAGGAGTGTTTACCAGGATGATGAGAAAGCTTTTGGAACCCTTGCAAAGTCCCCACATCCATAATTTCATGGACGACATCTTAATTGCATCGGAATCCTACGAAGAACATATTGCTACAGTCGCTATGCTCCTTAGGAGACTACAGGAAACTGGTCTCACAGCCAGACCTAGCAAATGTCTCATCGCATTTGAAAAGCTGGACTTCCTGGGGCACACTATTTCTCACGGCTGTAGTTGGCCTATTAAGAAGAACGTGGAGAAAATAGTGGCAGCAAAAAGACCCCGAACAAAGAAAGACATCAGGTCATTCTTATCACTATGCGCTTACTATCAGAAATACATCCAGAACTTCAACGGACTGACAGCACCTCTGACTGACCTCACCAAGAAAGGTTGTCCTGATAAGGTCATGTGGAATCAAAAGTGCGAACATGCATACAGCACTTTGAAAGGACAGTTGTCGGCATACCCCATCCTAAGGTTACCTGACCTTAAGAAACCTTTCATACTGAGAGTTGATGCGTCAGGTCAGGGCATCGGGTCAACATTGCTGCAAGCCGAGGACAGTGACCCGAACATGCTATTCCCAGTAGCTTACGGCAGTCGGAAACTGAATAAAGCGGAACGCAACTACAGTGTCGTTGAAAGAGAATGTCTCGCTCTGATTCATGGCATCAGACGCCATCATGAGTTTCTGTATGGTACTTCTTTCACTGTGCAAACAGACCATGCTCCACTAGCTTTCCTGGGTGCCAATAAGGAATTCAACGCAAGGATAATGCGTTGGGTCTTGCTATTGAGTGTTTATTCCTTCAAAGTGGAATATATTCCAGGAAAACAGAATGTCGGAGCTGATTTCTTGAGTAGAAACTGGACCACGGAGGAAGAGGAGAAAATCGACGATGCCAATCATCCTAAAGCTACCGATCAGGGCAGCTTCATTGTCATAAATGAAACATGAAAACGAGTTTCCATGTCTCAAAAGTGGAGACGATTGTGACGTACGTCTAAGTATGACAAATGAATTTCCCTGACTCGATGGATGATAACAGAATATTGGCCTCTCATAACTTTAGAACCCCTGATCATCTGTTGTAACTGTAACCCGCATGCAGCATTTTCCCAACGAAGATTTAAGCTTCATTTTTTTTTTTTTCCTTTCTTTTTTTTTTATATCTAATACTTATAAATAATTAAATTAATTTAAACTTTTTAAACATTACAAAACCTACACTTATTCAATTTTTGGTGATCCAAACATTTTTACTCTTCACCGTTAAATGCACCTTTTTATCTATAATATTTTACATAACATAATAAATAAGGAGGAAAATTCTCAAAAAATAAAACAAAAGTGTAAAAAAAAAAAAAAAACAAAATAACTAAATAAAAAAAAAACCTGCAGATTATAAAATAAAAAATTCTTTCTATCTATATAAAAAATAAAAAATAATTTTATTTTTTATTTTATTAATATTTATAATTTTTTTTTTTTTAAATAAATTTTTTATTTTTATATTTTTTATATTATATATTTTTTTATTTTTTTTATATTTATACTATTTATAAATTTTTTTATCTAAATTTAAACCCATTTTATAAATTTACCTAATATTTAAAAATTTACAATAAAATATTATTTATTTTTTTTTTTTTTTTTTTTTATTTTTAATTTTTTTATTTTTTTAAATTTTTTTTATTAATTATTTTAATATAAAAATCAATTTTTAATTTTTTCTTTTTTTTTTTTTTAAAATTTTTTTTTTTTTTTATTTTTTTTTTTAAAAAAAAACCAAATTTTTTTTTGAAAACTAAAAATATCAATACATAAAAATTTTTATTTTTATATTTTTTTTTTAAAAAAATTTATTATTTTTTATTTAAAAAATTTTATTTTCATAAAATTTTTAAAAATTTTTTACATACCCCCCATTTTTATATTAAAATAAAAATTAAATAAATTATTAAATAATTTATTTTTATTAATTATTTTATTAAAAAAAAAAAAATTTTATAAAAAATATTAAATTTTTTTAAAATTTTTAATAAAAAAAATCGCATTTCCGGGAAAAATTTTTTTAATTTAAATTTAAATTATTTATTTTATTAATTTAACCATAATTTTTTTAATTAAATTTCATTAATAAAAAAAATTTTTAAAAATTTTTTTTTAACCAACAAAATAAAATATTTAAATAAAATACAATATTTTTAAAAAATTAAAAAAATAAAAAAAAAAAAAAATATTAAAAAAATAAAAATAAATTAAAAATATAAAAAAAAAAAATTAAAAATTATAAAACTAAAAAAAAAATTTTTATTTTTTATTTTAATTTTAAAAAACAAAAAATCAAAAAAAACATATTTATTTAAAGCCAATAAAAAAATTAAATAAAAATTTTTTTTTCAAAAATAATTAATTTAAAACTTTTTTTTTTTATTAAATAAAACCCTTTTTAATAAAAAAAAAAATTTCATTTTTTTAAACAATAATATTTTTAAAAAAATTAAAACAAATATTTTTTTTTAAATTTTAAATTTAATATTTAAACAAAAATAAAAAAAATTTATATTCCAAAATTATATTTACTTTATAAAAATTTATAATATTTAAAAATTTTTTATTTTATTATTTTTTATTTTTTTTTAAAAATAAAAACTAAAATTTTTTTTTAATAAACCTTACCAAAAAAAACATATTTATGAAATTATTTTTTATTTTTTTTTTTTATTATAAATAAAAATAAATATTAATTTACAAAAAAAATATTTTTAATTTTTTAATTAAAATAAAAATTAAAAAAATAACTTTTTAAAACTAAATACCATTAAAATATTTTTAATTTATAACTTTTTATAAAAAAAATTTTATTATTTATTATTTTTTTTTTATTTTTTAAAAAAAATTTATTATTTATATTTTAATTTTATTTTTTTTAAAAAATTAAAAATAATTAAAACTATTTTTTAAATTTTTTTCCAAAATTTATAAACATTTTTTTTTTATTTACAAATTAATAAAAAAAACTAAAATTTTATTTTTTTTTTTTAAATACTTTTAAAAAAACATTTTAAAAAAAAACTATTTTTTTTAAAAATTTTATTTTAAATAAATTTTTTTTTTTTAAAAAAAAAAATTTTATTTTTCAACAAATTTTTTTTTAAAAAAAAAAAAAAAAATATTATTAAAAAAAAAAAAAATTTTAATAATTTTTTTTAAAAACCATAATAAAAAAAAAAATTTAAAAATAATTTTTTAACAAAATTTAAAAAAAATAAAAATAAATTTTCTTAAATATTTTAATATTTTTATTTTTTTATTTTTTATAATTTTTAAAAAAATTTTTTAAAAACTAAAAATTTTTTTTTTTTTTTTTTTTTTTTTTTTTATACTTTTATTTTTATTTTAAAATATAAAAAAATAATTCATTTAACTTTTTTATTTTTTTTATTATTTTTTTTTCTTATTTTTTTTAATAACAAATTTTTAATTTTTTTTATTTTTAAAATAATTTCCATTAATTTTTTTAAAAATTTTTTTTTTTTAAATAATAAAAAAAATATTTATAATTTTATTAATTTATAAAATTAACATTTTTTTTATAAATAATCTTTTAAATTTTTAAAAAAAATAACTATTTTTTTTAAAAATTTTTAATTAAAATTTATTTTTTTATTTTTTATAACTTTTTTTTTTTTTTTTTTTTTTTTTTTTTAAAATTAAAAATTTTTTTTTTATTTTTAAAAAATTTAATTTTTATTCAAATTTTATTTTTTTTTTTTATTTAAAATTTTTTTTTTTTAATATTTTAAAAAAAAATTTTTTTTAAAAAAAAATTATTGTTTTTTTTATTAATTTAAAATATTTTTATTTTTTTTTTTTTTTTTATTTTTATTATTTTAATTATTTTTTAATTTAAAAAATTAAAAAATTTTTTTTTTATTTTTTTTTTTTAAATAAATTTTTTTTTTAATTTTTAAAAATTTAAATTAATTTTAAAATAAAAATTTAAAAAAATTCCATTATTTTCAAATTTTTTATTAAATTAAAACTAAATTTAATTTTATTTTTATTATTAAATAATTTTAAAAAAATTTTTTTTTATTTATTTTTAAAAAATAAAATTATAAAAAAAAAAAAAAAAAAATTTAATTTTAAATTTTTTTTAAAAAATTAAAAATTTTTTTAAAAAAAAATTTTTATTTAAAAAAAAAAATTAATTTTTTTTTTTTTTTTTTAGTAAAAATTTTTTTTTTTTTTTTTTAAAAATTTTTAATAAATTTATTTTTTTAATTTTTTAAATTTAAATTTTTATTAAAAAATTTATTTTAAATTTTTTTTTTTTTTAAAAATTAAATTTTTAATAAAATTTATAAAATTTTTTTTTTTTTTTTTTTTAAAAAAAGCTAAAAAAAATAAATTTATTAATTTTCAAATTAATAATTAAAAT